>JAEMON010000008.1:24052587-24073546 GCA_030264115.1 Lygus lineolaris | reverse complement strand
AATAAACCAAAAAATTGCCTCGTTGATAAATAATTTTGGAGAAACTGATCAACTTCAAAACGATCAAGAACCTCACCTTCCATTACGTTGGCCTTCTTTAAAACGTTTTTGCAAGGGCCGATGCTACCAATGATCCGATTGCAACGAAATTCGTAGAAAATCATCTGGATGCCAGTCTTTAACTACCATCCAAAGCAAAATCGGATCATTAGATACCTACTTCCTACTGAGATATTTGTTTGGAGGATTTTACTTGCAGAAGCTGTTATTGATCCGACATGGCTGAAATAAAGCTTCCGCTACCTATGTACCCTTAGTAGACTCGGAAAAGCAAAACAAAAATATTTAAGATGATTTACTTATACATACGTGAAAATTGGAGGATTCACGTCGAAACATTCTAATCATTTTCGTCTTAGGCAGAGATTGCCACTGGAACGTTTATTACGAGGCACCCCGTATAACGTGAAATCCTGTAAGGAGGTGCTATTGGGAGTAAGGACCTCCTGGCGAAGTCTTCCTTGGTTGGAACAAGAAGAGTAAAATCAGAGCAGAACATCGAAGGTCCTGTAAGCGGCTTCTTGCTTTCCTGAAGACCGCTCTCGAGGGTGGGTGCTCGGGATACGACCAAAACTCACGGGACCCTGCCGAGGAAGAGCGGGGAATATTGTCCATATACGGACGTCGGTCGGCTGGTTTGGAAATACCAGGTCGCCTCTCACGTCCCTCTGCTGAGACAGTCAGGGCGTTAATTGGAATGGTCAGCACCGCTAGGCCAGGGGCCGCATATCTTACCTGAGAGAACTGAGTCGGTTTTTGCGCCGAATTAAGGTGTCTCGTACCTTTCACTTCGCATTCTCCTTCTCTCGGATCCGATTGATATGTTACTGTCGTAGTCAGCGGTTCCCCCCCAATTTAACGAGAGGCCATTGCGCGAGAAATAATGGTCAGCGGAGAGAACACAAAGAACATAACAGTGCTCCAGTGACTCGAAACAGGAAAAAGAAAACAGATTGACGGTTCAAGAAAGAAAACGCCAACCCATAAAATCACAAAGTAATAACGAAGGCCTGGAGCGAAAATGAGAACAACCGTCAAAAATTTCAAACTAGAGGAACACGATGTATTAATGTTGACCGTAACGAAAGAACTCACCCATTAGTTACAAGAGAATCAAAATAATCCACAGGTAACACGAAGATGTCACCCTTATATAAACCGATCTCTTGATAAGATAAGTACAGTTTCAGAGGAAATTAGGGGACAGTAGGGTCATGGAAATTTATCAACTTGAATCTCCATCCCTGCAATTTTGGAAAAACTGATTAAAAATGCGCTCAAATTATCCAGATTGCTGATTAAGGCTGAGTTAATGCTGCAGGAAATCATATCTCCAGGTTATTGATTATTGAATTACCTAATACTTAGGATCAAAGTAGGTACTTAAAATGATTGGGTACATCTTGTTTAATGTTTATAGTAGAATTTAGATAGTAATTCCAATTTAAAATATGGTATTATAATATGGGGTCAGTTATGAAAAGTATTATTGAATAATCCTAGGTAATATGTGGGCAGGATCAACGTTAGATAGTTAATTACGAATACCTGCCTATATACTGAGGTATGTCTTATGAGATAACCAAAAATTTTCTTGTCGATTTTCGTCAATTGAAAACTGAGTTTGATTAATGATGATGACACACACAGTAGTGGGACCAAGTAGGTAGTCTGCACAATGGCTACAGTTTACGTGAAGGAGTGTTTCAGTATTATAGTATCCGCAGAAGGTTAGCTGGTGATACTGGCAAACTTTGATAAAGGCCATTGGGAAGATGGATGTTGATTGTGCGTATAACTGCTGGAGAGTTAGTAGCATATATACCGAATTAGTAAAAACATTGTAATTTGCCTTGTCCATCTGCGTCTTAACTTAAGAGATGATTAAATCAAGATTCTTGAAATAAATTAAGGGAAATTCAGCGCCGCTTGAATCACTGCCATTTGTGCTCCCTCTGCGCTACATTTGGGGGGTTGCTCTCAGACTTTGCCTCTTCGCCTCATCACCACTCCATAGGACAGAACGGGATAGCGGTGCTTAGTGTGAAGTGATTGTTGAGTTAAATAACGAAAGTTTGCGTACAAGTCCGCAACATAGTGAGGAAGTCGCTCCACGGGCGTAGGCCTCTATGGAAATGTCGTTAAGAAATGAAAATTGTCCAATGCTAATATTAAGGACGTTCGACGAAATCCTAGCAACGAAACATATGAATCTGTAACAATAAACATCATTCCTTACCATTACTAACAACTGCTTTGTTTATCGATTTTCTTCACGGGTTTTCGTGACGATTTTCGTTCGAGTTTTTCTAGCCAAATCAGATTTTGACTTGTGCCAAAGCAGACATGAAAATATCAAAATAGAGATGATCAAGTATCGAATCAAAGGAATAGGTATGGTAGTTAGACGTTTAGTAGGTACCTATTACCCAAGCGATATTTTGAACGCTCACCCTATGCAGGGGCTTAGCAAAACTATGACTAATGTTGTAATGAGGAATTCCGGTGTGTCGGAATTTCACATTTTCGACTTCAAATTCGGATTCAGCACCCTTGAAAACCCCGAGTAGGTATCAATTTTCAGCTCAAAATGTTCATTAGATCGGCTGTAAAATAGTTGAGAAGGTCGTCAGTATCTGATGACGCCTCGTCTGTATCGCCTTTGTTCGGCACTCGTTTTCGCTCAGTTCCAATCATCGGACACTCCACATAATATAGCACCTTTTCGGAAAGCTCTCACTGAAATCTTTCAGTTGAACGAATACAATGGAATAGCCCATTGGGCGAATGCCCGTGTCATTCACTAATAAACGAAATAAACAAATGCATTGGGTGACTAGCTCTGCGTGATTAGTCGGTGCCTACCTACATACTTACTTATAAGATGACCCGTCATATGAGTCGGCCACCTCAGTCCAGATCAAGCAGGTGAAGCTGCGTCCCTACAACTCAGAGCGGGAATATGGATGCTGTTGGTGGACACACAGAGCTCTCTACCGTCCTCGAGATGAGGCCTAAGCTTCGTCCCTCACCTTGCCTGTAGATCGCTCTGGCAACAGTATTCCCTCCCGATATCCCTCATAATGATAAAATGCGATTTGCGGAGTGTATAATAAAATAATATTGTAACTTACCTAATATGCTGTTTCTCCACAATTTCCTTCAAGTTACTATCTCTCAGACCCGCAGTCATAGATAATTTATTATAAATAGGTTGGTAAGAAACTTGGGCGCCTCTCACCTTACTCTGATACCTACATAGCTAGGTAGGTACCTACCTGAAGATACGGGAATCACTAGAGAATAAAGAAAGAGACACCAGACAAAAGACTAGAAACCAGACGAAAGACACTAGAATCTATTCTAGAAGAGAGACTATAATATAGTATGTATATTATACATACAATAGAATTCTTCTATAGAATCGTTTTAATATGTAAGTACTTACCACGAAATTCAGAAGAGATAGGAAAAATCAACAACCCTCGCTTAACTCCTAGATAATGTTATATCGTGGATAGTAGCTATATGTATAGCGTTGTAGGTAGGTAAATCTTCAGTTATGGCAGAGTGACAAGACTGCGTAGGTACCCCCTCTAAAATCTTAGTAGATGCACCTATTCTGTGGGGTATCCCTGTCTTCCAATGGGATGAACTCCAACCACATCCCTCATGGGGGAAGACAATAATATAATTTCTATGATTTATCTAACCGACATTCAGTCTGCAGTTGGAACCTTGTCAAACCAAGGTCGAGAAAGAAGTTGGAACATGTAAAACCGAAGTTGAGTACAGATTTAAAACGTTGTCAAACTACCTATAAGCCCCCTGCGAACGTTATACGAACGTTATACCTACTGGTTTAACTCCCCATAGTCTGAAGATATCATAGAGCAATATTGAACCATCAACCGATTCATTAATTTTTCTTATTTATTATTCCGAACACTATAATTGCCGATAGTTTCTTTTTAATGAATAACTATCTACTTCGAAACCAAAACAATTCTCATGAAAATATGAGTAGATATACACAAACATTTTAGGTACCTATACTTACATTGTTCCTACAAGTACATACAGACTACATCCGTTCCAGTGACATCTGAATATTCGTTGGGTACTCACGTATGATTGGTGTCGGTCATCATTGTCTGTCAGTTCCAGTCTGCCAGTATGCATACCTACACGTCATATTGGATTTCCATCATATTGGTTAAATTTCTAATGAGAATGACTCATTAGACCATCGTACAACGACGCCTACAATTCTTTCCATTGATTTGTTGATTCAACTCCTGTTCTCAGCCGCCATTTTACCTCTCAAACACCTGTAACGGGTGACATAGTGAAAGTGAGCTATGCATCGCACCCCACCTTACAGATACGCCACCAATCACACTAGTTCGTCAATTAGTGGTAACGGCCATCTTAAAATCTGGCTTTGTCGCCACTTCAATGCTGGAAACAACTAACTAACGTTCTTTCCACGGTAGTTATAGATTCGATTTGAATAAAATCAAGGTGTACCACCTATAAATCACTGCACTATTTTTTTTAATTTTAGTTGTTTATTTACCATTTTATTACTAGTTGGGAGTAAGTACCTACCTACTAATCTTAAATAGCTAATTGTAATTACTTTGGCTCACATTTCAGGATTTCCCTTACTTCACTTAAGTACCAAAAATATTATTTTTAGATTTTACAACAAAACGTTGAACTAAGTACGTACCTTTACCTATTTACCTTTCTTTATGTGGGCATCAAGACTGAACACAATTTTTGTGTCAGTAACTTTGAAAATAAGCACTCACTTCTGATAAATCAGGTATTATACCGACCAAGTAGGTAATATCTGTTTTTATGTATAGGTACTAGGTCTACTCATCCTTATCTCATACGAATATTATTCTTCTTTTTCACCCACTCATGGATGAAAAAAATACTTAGGGAATACAAGGAGCGAAATAATTTGTATACACATAGGTTATCACAATGAATAATACAAATTTATTGGCGCAATTTAAATATACAGATGCCAGATTCCGTTTGTTTGTACATCACCGCTTCATCATCCAATACACCATAATGCCACCCTATATCTACGACAATGCATAGATTCTCGAAAATAATCATTTACATAACTTATTTGTTTTCACCTTAAATCAAATTTATACAACCTTTAACTGGAAGCCTTATTGCACTCGTTTTACAAAAGAGCTCTCGTGTAGGTAATTAAAGCTAATCCGAAATTTTCAGTACATTTTTATAACATACAGTTACCTACTCGTAAACTAAAATAAAGTTAGGACATTTTGCACTTAACATGATATGTACGTATTCTTATTTCGATTGTATAACACAGAAAAAGTTTCATTACTACGCCTGTAAATTTTATTTTTTAACTCTTCGGAACGCAGATGAACCTATTATTGGGTATATAGCATTTCGCTGCTTAACTTCGGTGTTATAGGTATAAAGTATCGTGCCAGACTTTGAATTTTGCAGAATATTGTTCACATTCAGAATATTGTCTTCCCAAGGAAAGGAAAATTCAAAATCAGAATAGGGGACTATTACCAATTCACGGAAATTATTTCTTATAAAATAAAGGAAATATTTTTTCTTTCGAGTTTCCGGAAATTGAAAATATACCTATACAAATAATAATTTTGTATTACTACCCACAATTTGTATTATTACTAAGGCGTGAGTACACTGTTCATTATTACTCAAATGATTACTCAGACTGCCACACTCAACTCCAGTAGACCTGTTGCATGGACGAAAGAAGCCAGAGCATTGTGGATAGATCCTATAGTTTTCAAAAACTCAATAGGACGTGAATTATGTTTTTTTTAATCCAAATGGAAGTGAAAGTGCCTTGAAGAATCATGATTTTATCGACATTATACATTTCTCAATATTATTATTTCCTACCTTCTAAATTTATTTAGGATTCATACTACCACTTCAGTTCAAACATCGAAGGCTTTTCTATCAACATTGCATGTTTCAGTCCCCCGACAGCATTTTTCTAACAAAATATGAATTCGTCAGTAAATCATGAAATTGAAAGTGATTTCTATAAGTTAAAAACCAAAAGTTGGTTTGAAAAAATACCTGCTGCATTCCCATTGGTAAGAAAGAGATAGATTACAATTTGAAAAGTTCTGGAGGTAGAGGAGTAGTTAACTAAAATCAGTCGAAATGAACGGATCGTCGAAAACGAATGACGAAAAATCAGTATACGGGTCTAACGGAAGAGTACTATCCGAAAAATCGGAATACGGGTCGGAAAATGATTGATCCAACACGGAAATCGGTGGGAGGGGTGGTGTTATGGACATGGAGCTCTCACTTGCAGAGTACAGATCGTTGATGGTAGAATCGCTTATGAGTGATTCCACATCGGATTCCATCTGGGGTTCTGCTAAAGCAGCAGACAGGGCCGCGATGTACTTCATGGCGAGCCTCAAAGTAGAGATTTTCGTGAGTTTCTCACCTTGTTCGCTGCTCATCCCTGCAGCGTGAGGGACAGCTCGTCGGAGGCTGTCAAACGCCTCGTTGATCTCTCGCATCCTCGATCTTTCGCGAGCGTTGGCCGTTTTCCTCCTGTATTTGCTCAGAGGAGCCGGCTTGGGTTTGGACCGCTTTTTCGGCCTTCTCTTCCACGTGATGATTTCCTCTTCTTCTTCGTCACTCCTTTTGACCAAAGAACGAGGCCTGAGGGAGTAACATTTTTCACTGACAGGCTGCGCGTTATTGTTTGAGTCCATTTCGAGCATAGTCGAGCTCATTTCCAACATTGGCGATTAAAACAAAAATTGCACAGAGTCCAACAATACAGTCACTTTTGTAGAACACTTTCACTCCACGGTGTACACCATGCTTTGCAAATTTAGTACTGACGGAAAAATTTGGAGCCCAGTAAGATGCAATCGAAATTCATGCTTCATGGAGTCGTTGATGCAGACGACTCGTTCATATCCAAAAATCCCAATATTTTGTCACCAATTAATACGCAACACGGCGGGTAGAAGCTCCAAAACTCACTTGAGTGGTGTAGAATTTGTGATAGCTTAACTGTTGTAGTGAAGATTTCGGGTAGTGTACGTGGTGATCTCAATTTGCAGATCTCGAACGGAACTTGATCGAATACTTCGAATGCACGTCGCGGAGAACTTCGCGGTTCTGGGCAGGGAAGATTCCCTTGATACTCCTTCGGATACAACTCCAAGACTGACTGAAGAAGCGTGGATGAAGCTGGGGCACGCGCTACCAGTTTCCCACTCTTCGAGTCCTTACATCCCCTTCCTTCTTCTTTCACCCACGTCTTCAGGAGAGTTTGGTAGGGGACCCCTCCACTCCTGTTATGGCTGTCCCCCCAAACATCCCGTTTTCGACTCTTTCAAATGGGTTAAACTTGCTATATATGGACACCCCGTCCTTGCCCAAACTAACTGCGAGGATCCCGTTTGATTGCTGTCTATTTCTAGAATGGAGCTTGCTCGCGGTGCTTCTGGTGTTCTGGGACTTTCGATTATTTTGCTTCTGTGAAATCGGTCGGGTTTTCGGTCAAGGGTGGTGACAGCTAATCGCTGATCATCAAGTTGTATAACCTCCAGTCCTTAACTTCAAACATTGCCTTCATTTTCTGGCTCTGATTCCATATAATGCATTCGTCCTCCGTTCAGTGGTTAGTATTAATATTATAGCTCTTAGTTCATATTCATTCATTTGTCTAAAATGGGAAATTAACATCTTATATGATTGGTACCTACACTAATCTACCGATTTATAATATTTTTCTTTATTTGAAGAGTCTGTAGCAAAAAAAGATGAAGATAAATTTTTTTGGAAAAATGATATGGTTGAAAAAATGTAAATTCACGTCCTTTTTTCGGAATTGCGGAAATGATAATAGTATAAAGACGCTTCGGTGGGAAGAAAAAAACCTACTCTAGTAGAAAGATGAATGTCAAAATTGAGACACTGCAAAAAGGATGAGAGTCATCCCTTTTGCCGTGACACTGTGCATGTAAGTTACCCAAAAAATACCAGTTTCCCGAGTGTCTTACTTCGTTCTCCTACCTCATAACGAAAAACCTCTTAATTTATTTGCATACATTTTTTTTATTATACATTTTTCCGTTGACGTGCATCTTGCAAAGCCGAAGTGTTATGAGGCTTCATTATATTGAAATACATTTTTATCTATTCTGACAATCATCATTCTTGTATCGCACTCTTAATTTTTTTATCACACTCATGATATACATCATGCTCATGGACCACATACCTTTTCAGGTATGTTGTAATGCCAATATAGGATACCTGCCACACAATCGGATGCCAGATATTATGTAACCCAGTAATTTCCTAAATAACCCCTGAATCAAACGCCTGCATGACCGATCGTTGAAATCACCGTCGGCCTGCGTTTTATTAATAGCACCTGTACTTACTTTGACAATTATATTACATTGCATTTAAAATTAGAGTGGTCATTAAATAAGAGTTGCATTATAATATATTTTCTGACTAATGTTTGATCGATAATTTACACGAATGCAAAACCATCCCTGTCTAACCCCAACCTATGTTAGGCTTTTCAAGTCACTTTTTCTGATTAATGATATGTCCATAGCTGAAAACATGAACGCAAACCCATTTCGATCAATAACTACAGTTTTGTTATTGACCGATGTTGAGCGGTCGACTAATCTTCAATCAGAAAGTCTCTGTAGAAAAGTTGTTCGTCTACTTTACTGGAAAGTGGGTATTTCCTTGCTTTTAGAAAAAAGCCTAAATTCTTGTGTAGATAATTGAAAATGTCCACAAAACAATAAATTAAATTGCTTAGGTAATTCCATGGCATAATATGAGATCCTGTATAGATACGTTCTTGTTACAATAAGTGAGGAAGGTAGTTACATACTACCCACCAAACTTCCGAAGTTTCTTGGGTATAAAGGAATTATAAAGGCTCATTATTGGAATAATTAACCCAATCAGGCAATGTTGTATAGATTAAGCTTGCTAACAATTCCACGAGAATAGGGCCTTACGTGGGCGGATATTTTGGTGGATCAGATCCGGACCATATCAATCGAACCGGATCCGCTTGTGTTAATGGTCGAATGTCAAGATAGTGGGTCTGAGCATCTGATCGGCGGTCGCATTTGCAAGGTGTCAGAACGAAGGGGCTGAGCATCTGCTATCCCCTCATGCCAGGTTCGTCGTCAGGTTTTCAAACGTCAGGTTTAAAAACCTACTTGGTCCGTTGATACGCCACGGATCAGATCCCAGGTTCACGAACAATTTTAATGTACCATGGATCGGATCCGCTGGACCGTCTGACGAACCCGGTCTGCGGACCAGATTCGTTACTGTAAACGTGTCGCAATCTACCAGCTAACTTATATAGCTGCAGTTCCGATGTCAGACTAACGGATGATCAAAACACGGTACGGGCAAGGCTTTTGGCCACTAGTCCATGAAACTAATCAGAACAGTAGACATCAGGATCAAGAAGGCAATGGGCAGGTATACCTGTAAATTAGTTGCACCTTTTAGGAAATGTTTTTCCCCGTCAAGTTCGTGAGATCGGTAAGTATAAATTGCTCATGTCTATTGCTTTGCCTGCTCGTAAATCCAAGTTTCAATTTCAATAAGCTTCGTAAGGTTTTTGGATACGGATCACGAATCGGATCTTTTACTCAACGCTTGCCTCTACTTTTTTGCTCGTAATTTCCCCTCCTTCGCCTCGTACCTCTTCAAGACCCGGATTATCCATATTACTGCCGACCGTCAGACGAGCTTTCGCGTCCTGCCAGGTCACGAGCGCAGATATCGCATAGCCCTTCGCGAGTATCTCTGAAGAGCACGACGGGATTCTTGGAGCCCCGTGCCAACATTCGTTATGTTAATGGAAGGCGGGGAAGGTGTCAGGCGGCGTGGTTACGCTTTGACCCTACGCTTCTACATTTATTACGCTTCCACCACCGCGGAATGGAGCTTTTTCAATGTTGGGGTCCACATTTGTCATTCCAGCACACCAACCTATTCGGATGAGAAATAATAATCTTCAACAGCAGCGAATCAAGCCTCAAAATTTCACTCCAGCAGAAAACTCGGTTCCAAGTCTGCCAACTTAGCGGAAGGTAGGATCAGCTGGAGTAATTATGAACAAATTTAACAAGAAATAGTGACAAAATGAAAAACGTCATAATTCATTGTTCACTCCTATATCCTTCATTCAGGGATAGTTTTTTCGGCAATTAGATAATCACCCCAAATACCCTGTTCATAATTACCTCCTATGTTCATAATTACCCCCTATGTTCATGATTACCCCAGAGTATAGGTATGGTGAAATTTATGAAAATTGATTTTGGTGATGGGGAGTGATACCAATCAGGAACAGTTATACCTACATGATCAATTAACTAATAGGCTACAAACAAGGCTTCAACTACATCTTGGATAAATATTATACAAGTATTATGCAATTGGTTAGTTGGTTGGTGTTATTGGATTGTTTCCATAATAAATTGCTTCTTTTATTTGAGAAAAAATATATTTAAGGATGATTCCAATACGTTCATTTTAATCTTCACCAGGTCTAGTGAATTTTTCTTGTGTTGTGTTGTTTTTCTTTTGCGCTCCTTCACGTAAGAAGGATATCGGTGTGACGTCACGGGACGGGTGCTGGCCGTTTATAGACCGTCACTTCCCGTACCCGCCCACTCGAAACTGAATTCCCACCTCACCTCCTCCAATCAACATCTCTGCCGTCTTTTTATATTTTTTGAATCACCCAACACACTTCACCCTCTGCCCCTTTTATGGTCACGGTTCCTTTGAGGAGGAAAACTATTTTCCACGTATAACCGGACGTCATATTATCTTCTACCTACATCCTTTGTAACTGCATCAATCAATGGACGTGCATAAGAGTGATGTGAAACTATAAAAAGGAGGATGTGGCACTAAGTATATCCTCGTATCCATAATGATATGACTGTGTAGAGATAGGAATATTGATATCTGGGTAGATCACTGTTGAAAAGTCCCAAACTGCGACTAGATCGGACCACTAAATCAAGAGGATCGGGTGACTTTGAAAAGCCATGTTTGAGCAAAATAATTCCAGTTATGCACGTGGCGAGCATTTCGTGTTTGGCTATGTGCAGTGCTTACTGGTGAACTGATCATGATGAAATTGACAAAAAATCATCAAGGGGCTGGTTCCCAACTATACTCTAGGTATAACTCTGATAATAATTTGACCATTGGTACATCTTACATTGATGTTTCAAGATGCTTTCGAAGATCCAACATCACTGAAATTGGTGGGGGCTATAAGGCTTGATCACGCTCAAATCTAATGGGAATTTGAAGAAAAATGTGCATGGAAGTAGGTATTTGGCTGCGGAGGTATGGCAATGTTTATTTTGTTTTTGTTCTTGTAGTAATAAGACATTTGATAATTATTATGGACCGATAGACGGATTCCGATTAAAACTTATTTAGGAAGGTCTATACCTAACGTAAGTAGGTACCTATCTGGGTGTGAAATTTTTCATCTTAACCTCCTAAAAGTGACAACAAAGCTATCGTTAAAATGGCGGGGGCTGATCAAACACGAAACGGTGCATTAGGTAGGTTTCTAAAATAATCTATCCAGCCTATATGCTCATTCTTATCGTACCAGAGAAATAATTAGGAAACCACATTGCGAATTTCAACAATAATTAATCATTAAGCTAGGATGGCTGAACCCAACAGTAACAATGTTCAAATGATTATAAAATTATTGGCACACGAACACGACGCACGGATGATCGCCTCTTCATTTTCAGATTCTATGTCAAATTTTTGGGGAGGTGTTAGCAGATTCCATTAGTTATTCCATAGCAAATTTTTGGGGAGGTTTTGCAATCATATACATATTATAGGTATAATTTTTCTTCCCCAACCCTGGGTTCAATGAAATTAATTAACCGCATCCAAACTGGCCGTTAACAATAAATTGAGCCTGCAACACTTCCCTATTTACGAAGGAGTTGATGTGGCATTAGCCTCTGTAGTGACATTAGGCGCCTACAATGTGATGTATAATCATTTCCTTAGAACGGATGTATGGAAGATACCTAGTAGTACAAGAATAGAGGCACAATCTACAATTTTTTTTTTCATATTAATAGAATTGGGAAATTAACATTATTATTTTTTTTTTATCATTATTTTTTTGTGAAATTAAAATATTACAATTTAAGGCGTTCAGATTATTCATAATCAAGAATGACAACCTACCTAACAATTTATGGATTTTAATAGATTCTATTTACAAGTTCGTATCAAAGATTAGATTTTTAGGGAGCTATGAGTGTATTTCACCCATTTTATTTTATTTTAGATCTTTTAAAAACATTTTTTGAAATTGGGCAAAAACAGTATTCTTGTACCCAATGAACTCATAACAGACCTGGTAAAGGGGAGGAAGCTTAGCAATATCTTTGACTTAATTTTATTTGTGTTAGCCGTTGGCTTGAATGTTTAGCCGTTGGGCTAAAACATTGTGTTTTCAATAGTATGAAGGGGCTCTAAGTTCGATTGTGAATTCAAAATGCCGGCGTGAATCGGTTCTCCCCAAACTGAGGACGCCCACGAGATACTCAACCCGCAATACTCCCAAGCATGTCTAGTGTATCAGGGCCCCTATCATCTTTCTCCACTTGGCTTATGGAATAACTTTGTTCTCCCCTCCTCACATTATTTTCTCTATTTTTCAACAATATTCATAAATACGTTACCTAGGTAGAGTAGTGGAATTATAATGGAATAAGTATACAAGTGTTGTATACATAAGTGTTGAGTATATTAATGAATAGTAAGTGAAGCAGTTATGGAACCCATCTGCTTAAATGTCATTTTTCATCTGAAATAACAAGAATAAGTAGGTACCTAATAGTATCAAAAGTAGGTAGAAACGGGTAAAATATAGGAGAAGGACAAACCTGTCCTTCTAGTAGTACCTTTCTTCTCAGTAGTACATGAGGGGTGGGATTGAAATAAAAGACGCAGGCAATCAAATCAAAATCCTTACCAGGAGAGAGATACAGTACGTCTACTTCCGATCTGTACCTTTCGAGGGGCAAGGGATTTTAGTAGCCATACCTAATACGCTAATACTAAATTAAAAACAGGAATTGGCCATTTATCTCCGTCTAGGTACCTATAGATACGAGTAATATAGGTGTTATTCCGCTGAATAAGTGTACGATAACAAACTCCTTTTCTGATAGGTACTCGTAGAATGTAGGCATCGTGGGTGAATTGAATTCCAGTTTGAATTGACTTTTATATTGCGTCATAACCTCATTTTCTAATCTCCTTAACGGAGACAAGAGTTGTCCTCCCAGATCCCGAACCACACCATGCGTTATTCTGGGATTTCATAAAACAAAATGACGCAAGGACTCCGGTTGAGGGGGTGTGAAACGAAGAATTAAACGCAATCAAGATGGTATCGAGCGACAGTAACAAGTAGGCATGGATAGGCTGGAGCCTACCGGCTTTCAAATCGGCTAACAACGATTTTCCCGTCGATGCCCAGGAATCGATAAGGCGGACTTGGCAGACCTTGTTAACGTATAGGAGACCCCGAGAGGATTTGTCCCTCCTTATTAATTGGTGATGGAAAATACACGGTTGTAATCAAAGAGAGAGAGAGAAAGAGAGGGGTCCGTGGTTCCCTCAACTGGTAGGTACTAAGAATCGGGATGGGGCGCGCGTATCTTCTTCGGATGGTCAATGGAAAAGGCGATAGAAAGCTAACTCTGTGGAGGAGTAGGTAAATGGTAGATCACCGAACACGCAACATACTAATTACGGAATCGAATTTGCTGTAAATTGGTAATTCATGCAAATAACGTCATTCCCTCAATTGGTAATCCATTACCTACTTGGCATCATGGTATATCACGGTAGGTCAAAGGCGATCCTGGTGTCAGATTTTGCATCCTCACTAACGAAGGCAGGGAATCAATATTTCTTTTATAGGGACCTCTTGAGTTACATCATTTGGGTGTTCTGACAATAAAAGTCCTTGTCTTTCTTTTATAAAACTCGTATTTGATTATTAGGAGCTTTCATCTAACTTCTAGTTGTCATTATCAACTCAACAGAAGGTAGGCATCAGTTGGTTCCTGGGTTCATGCCAAGAGAACTACCTACCTGGTACCTGACAACTGTAATTTATAGAAGGTTGTCGAAAGGTAAAGAAGCTATATTTGAGCAAAAAGTGTGAAGTATGTTCTCCAAAATAAAAATTGCAACTTGCATTTTTTGAGTTTCAAAGGTTTCTGAATCATTTTCGTTACGAGCTTTTCTGGCTTTCTATATGTTGTCGACTCCCGGAAAAACTCCCATGTAAATGTTGGTAAACTATAATAATTATTATTCTACCGCAAGAACTCTCCTAATCACAGTGTTCGGACCATGCATGATTCGAGGAATGACCACATCTTGTCCATGATTGCTCCCCTGTTTAAAGCACACAAAAATATAAATAATCGTATTATAGTTACCTATCTATAACATAGAGGACCTATTTCATGTACTACAAGACGAATTCGGCAGAGTTGTCAACCTCATTAATATTAATTTATCCCGACGAAAAATATTTCCTCAGAGAACGTGGGGATTCCACTGTTTCACCTCTATCAAATGTTTATTTCGTCCGAATGCACTGAATCACTGCCGAATTATCATTCCCATAATCCCCCGGGGGCCTATCTAATGGACCGGTAATGAACGCAGAAACCCGATTCGGGGAAATACTTTACTGTCTTTCTCACCCCCAATTAAGTATCTCTAATGAAGTTGCGTCGTTGTTAAACAGCTTCTTAGACAACGTCGTAAAACGTTCACTTGGCCCTAAAATCGTATGAATTTATTCATGTGGGTACGAAAAACCCACGCTGGCTCCCAAATGTATAACCCTTTCCTCTCCTTGTTTCCTCGTAATAGGCTTTTGAAATCTGGCGAAAGTGTGTACGTAATAGTAGGTATTAATTATCCGAATTTCAACGCCGATCATTCCAGCTGATCAAGAAGATAAATATATTATTCCTTCCCATCAAGTTTAAAAAAAATAGGAATCCAGTAAGTACCTACCAATAAGATACACGATGATTATGCCCGTATGACCAAACACCGATTTTTCAAGACTTCATAGATATTTCGCCCAAAATTTGGACGGAAGTTGAGGTTGCCTTTAAGATGGGTTTAATCATGATTGAATCAATATAAGCATGCCTGAATATCAACGAGGATCGGGAATGGGGTCCACTGAAAGGACTTCACCTTCTTCGCCGAGCTTTCGATACCTTATAGTATCTTCATCAGGGCTCAAAGGCTAGGTTACAGTGTAAACATTACACGTCCGTCACTAGAAGCATCACAAGCAGTGTCTGATTGTAATTTTAGTATTTCCTGCTATTCAAAGCTATTGGTGTTAAATTCAAATTTTATCATATTTTATAAACAGTAGCCGGATTTTTTGTACACTATTTTAAGTGAAATCCACCTACCTGCTTGTGATGCTTATTGTGACGGAGGTTTACCCTGTAACCTAGCCTTTGAGCCCTGATGAAGATATTATAAGATATCGAAAGCTCGGCGAAGAAGGTGAAGTTCTTTCAGTGGACCCCACATTCCCGATCCTCGTGGACATTCTATACTATCTGGGTCAATCTTCATAAACTGCAGTAAGCATGCCTAAGCATGAAATTTTTTGTCGTCACAGGGCAAAATCCGAACCAATTTTACTGATTTTTATGAATTTTGTTGGATTATGAGGGTTAGTCCTCAGATGGTACCCACCCTGTAAATTTCACCGCTGTGGGACTAGTGGATATAGTCACTGTGCATGCGCCAACTTGGACTTATATGATTTCTCACAGCCTAATGGACACGTTCCGCTCAAACTTGGAAATTCGGAAGCGTTATATACAACATATTTCCATATTCAGTATAATGAGATTATTGGCAGTCAAACCTCACAAACCATGCAAGTATGGTAGGAGCTCATTAGAGTTGTAAGAATAAGGTATGTTTCCGTGTTGCGATTTATGAGGAAGCTAAACTACCATAAAGCTCCCCAATAATCATTGCGAAGGAATGAATGAGCGTGAAAGGCATCCCGTAGAGATGAGTTTCGGTTCAGAATTGCTGAATAGCAGGGAATAAATTGTCTCTCAAAAATGCACACATTCAGTCATGTGACATGTTCTTTGTTATTTTCAGACGTACACTTCATTAGGTTAGGGAAAGTGCGGAAGGAGAATGAGTTATCGCGTTGAGTCAGATAAGACTCACAGATTTATCGGACATCTTATCGATAAACATGGCAATTTTCCTTCAGTTACTTACCAGTTTCATGTGCCGTGTAGTCCGAGAAATGTTCATTCCGTTTTCTTTCGCGAAAACCACCCTGAAACACCTATCTATTTCAAACGTACCTGTCAGGTATATCAGATAATTTCATATCTATAAAATTTGCTTGTCATTTGTGGTTCTTTCCGATTGAAAACGAAATGGGTGGGACAGCAAAGATGATTAAGGTTGTGATGCTCGGAGATTCTGGCGTTGGAAAGACTGCACTCATGCGTCGCTACACCAAAGGCACTTTCGACGTATGGTATAGAACCCTGGGACTGGATTACCTTACGAGAGACGTCAAAATGGGAAGAAACTCAGTCGTCACTCAGGTATGGGACACATCGGGGGACGAAAAGTATTCAGAGTATTGGCCCAAATACTATCAAGATGCTGATTGCTGCGTCCTCGTTTTCTCTGTGGAGGATGCCAATTCGTTCATTTCCTTGGAAAAATGGAAATCCTTGTTTCTGGCCAAATGCAGTCCTAGAGTTCCGGAAAGGTTCCCGTTCGTTATCGTAGGCAACAAAGTGGACATCCAAAAATGCCGACAAATTCCACCAGAATGGTCATCACATGGTTGTATCTCTTGGGTTGACGACGATGAAAACTATTTTTGCATCGAGACTAGCGCTAAATTTGACAATAATGTTGATGAGTGTTTCACCACCATTGTTGACAGAGCCATCAAATATAGACACATGGTTTTGAGTTTGGACGCTGACCACAATACAACCAGAAGTTCTAGGTTTTATTATGAGATGTAGATGATTCGGAAGTGAACTGAAAGTTTGATACCTAGGTATTTATAAATCAAACATTTGTTGCTTGAGACAAAGTATTTTTTGTGAGAACGAATGTCACTAAGCACCTACCGCTTGGTTCATTAATAAGAAAAATATTTAATGATCTGCTGTTAACATAAGTAAGTAGTATTACAATTGTTTTATTTTCCGCCCTTGATGGGTTCGTTCATTTTTTCTGGTGACGGAGCAAGAATGGACCCAATGTTCCCTGAAATAAGTAAGACCCATAAGACCCAATGTTCTACCTATAGAAATAAGTGGTATAACTACCAAATATTATGTATTTTTTTTCTTTTTTTTTCTTGATATTTCTAAAAGCTGGCCGACTATGATTAGTTCTGATTGGTAGGTGGCAGCTGGTACAATCAGAACCAAATATTATGTACCTACCAACTTCTTTGTTTTATAGGTTATCTCAAGCACTTACTTCTAATGAATGTTTAACATCCTAAATCCAACATTGAATTCTTAGTTTACTATTAAAAACTTCTGCCAAGTTGGGTTGGCAGTGATAGCTCCTTCAACTTTGTAACATGGAAGTATAGAATCATTGTAAATCAGAAGTTAATTCGAGAGCAAGTTTAGGAGCAAGTTTAATCGAAATTGGAAGAATAGTTTCGAAGTTTTGTATTTGTTTAAGAGATATTCCATTTTAATCTAAGTGGCATTTGGGGGCATAACATGAATAGGGCTAAGAATTGAGTCATGATGTTGAGCTTTACCTACCTAGGTACTGCACTACTGGTATAACTTACAATATAAACCGTTGAAGGAAGTCGTTATATACTTCCTTTTCTTTATATACTTCCCTTCTTGGAAAGTATCATCGCTTGGACGAGGTCCTCCATGTTACGGCAGTGTGCAGAAGTACGATGATCTCACAGAAGCAATTTCCCTATAATATGATGGTTTCTTAAGTGGTTGGCCCAGGTTGGTTAAAAGCAAATTTAAATTGTCACTACTATTTCTTCAATAGAACCTAATTCATCGTGTTTCCTGTGGCGAGCAGAAACCTCGCTTGTATAAATGTAATAGTCTCAACGATTAATGACTTGGAGAGCCAAATGATCTAATAAAGCTTAAAAATGCTTCAACATTAAACACAAAAAAATCGTTGACAAAAATATTGGTATACACCAAGGGCGTCATTATCATCAGATTTTATAACATAGTCCTTAACTACAGTCCTAACATTAATGAGAAGTTGACTGCTACGTCCCCGTTTGTTATCAGTGAATGCTGCCAAATCGTTTTCATCGAAGCACACGAGATTTTAGTTTCATTCCAATTTTCTCGCCTATTTCAAGCCAAGAGTTAATGAAAGATTTCAGCCTGTCGTCTGCAACGTTTTGTTAGGAAAGGAGCATTAATTTATTCCGACAGAAGCAACCCTGTCCGGCAACGATAGGAACTATCCTTGATTTATCTACCTAACAGATAGGTACTAACCTTGACTTATTGATCCAAACAAGAGAGTTTAGTTTCGATCATTCCAAGGGCTGAGGGTTATAAACATTGTGTGGTTTAGAGTTTTAGCGAATTTTTGGAGTTCGTCAAGAGTTCAAATTTTGAAGATTTAGAGTAAAAAATCGCCAAAAAAAAAGAAACTGAGGAAAGTAAAACCGCGTTTTTTTAGGGTTTTTTGGTGTAAATTTCCATCTCAAACATAGGAACATAAATATGATGTATTCGGAATCAACGTGAAATTTCCTATAAGAATCACACATCAAATCGGGAAAAAGGATTATAAGAAAATTCGCTCATCAACTCATGCTGCATGAATGCGACATTTTCTTCTTTTCTCCCGTGTAAGTGCAGATAACGTCGACGATCGCGAGGAAGAAGAAGTAGTGCTTGTTTTTAAAGTTCTTGTTATTTTTTTCATATCTAGTTTATTATTATTCATACTGCCACATTGTGTATTATTCTCTTCAATTCTACATAGTCAGTCATTGAAATAGCTTGTCGGATCAGCTTACGATTATAAAAATGATGCACAATTAGGAAGTTCAAGAGTGAGTAATATTATGTTTCAAATATTTATGAATGCTACTGTGTATCTTCTTTGATTCTACATTAAGTAGGTATACCAACTTTAAAGATTGGCATCACTAATCATAATTTATTCTCTTCCGAAAGAGCTCGACTCGGTACCAGGTGCCAACTGGGTGCCATATGGCGTCGTGGCAACAAGTTTCCGTTGCCCCCCAGTTGCAGACTAATCTTTGTTGTTTGTGATCAATAGCGAGGGGGTGTCTGGGAAGCCCCTCGAAAACCCTGCAGGGAGGTTTAGCGTTGCTCTGTTGGCCATCCTGTTTATCGACCAGCCCCCGGGACCAAACCCTTTGCAACCTCCGGTGTTTATGTCAGCTCCGCAGCCCGTATTTTTGTGATAGCTTCCACCGAGAAAAGAAAATTGTGTTTAGGTTTTCAGTGAATTGTGAAACTGTGTACAGTTACTAATTCGTGAGCAAATCTTCTGGCAGCGAAGTAGAACTGGAGATTTCCACACTCAGGGTCCTCCTATAAATGGCCGAGTTGGAAGGGGTCATAGACCTGAAATGTTTGGAAAATGAATTAAAAAGTGCCATTGAGTCGGATAAATTGTACTGGATTCAAAACAATGCTAAAATCCGAGCTGTGACTGACCAGAAAGTCAGTTCTTACGAAGAATTCGTGGATCGTGTGGCCGCCGCTCATCTCCGTCCCTTGGACCCGAAGACTGACAGGGTCAAAGCAGACCACAAAGTCGTTTGGAATCCGTCTTGCTCGAGAAGAAAGACCTGTGAATTCGAGAAGTCTGTAACCATGATTTCTGAACAGGACTTTACCAGAGGATCAAATCGCCTCCAAGATAAACTCCACCTCCTTGAATTGCCGGATCAGAAGTACAGGTAAATTCATGGGCCTTCATTAACTTATTCATGCACTTACATAATACAATCATTATTTATTAATTCAAGGAAGTACACTAATTATGTTATGTATTTTCTCAAATCCCACTTAGGACATACCTTAGGGCGGGCACAAGTTTTCACTAATTTTATGTGTTTCGTATCAGTTCAGCAAGTCTAAAATAATAGGGTAGGGACCCATGCATCTAGGAGGTAGAGACTGAAGCAAAACATTTTACTCCCTACCAATATTAAAATAGGTAGTCAACTCCTACATAATAGTTACACCTACCTTATTGTTAACACTGTTTCTAGAGAACAATACTACCTATTCAACTGAACAATTTATTAATAGGGATGGTAAAATTATTGAAAAATTTAAAACTTCGGCAGGCACTCATCGATAGTGACTAAAAATCGGAATCAAAACATCGATAGTTTTTGAGAAAACATCGATGTTTCTTTGCCATCACTATATGTATATGGACGAATATTGTTAACCATTTCCTTGACATCATTGGTACATCGATAGACAGTCTTCATCAGTCAGATTCAGCTCAATTTCGACGTTTTACACATACCTACTCAACAAAAATTCGATTAAAAAAAAAAATAAACAGAGAAAACACCGGTGCTTCGAAACATTAACAGCCAAACATCGATGGCAAGAATACATCGGCACAAAATCATCGATGAAAGAAAATCGATTTTTGACATTTTATGTCTTTGCTCTGGCACATAACTCGA
>JAEMON010000008.1:23982665-24001907 GCA_030264115.1 Lygus lineolaris | reverse complement strand
TATTTATTAAGTTTACTACCACCCAAATACTCGATTTCTTCTGTTCAGTCCACATTTGGATCGTATTTGTGGACGTTTTTGAGCATTCAAAATTCCGAGCCAGGGATAATTTTTTCAAGAAATTCTTCGTAGAATCCGATGAAGTACCTATGTAATAAAAAAAGGGTTTCCCGTTGATAAAGAAAGAGTTGGTGTGAAATTTCAACTTCTTTAACTTATTCATGCTATTTCAATTTTGGATTCGAGATCTACGGAATACGACATTGTGAAATTTATTTCTACCTCGCGTCTTATCGTAAGGAGAGGGGAGGGGGGTCCAGTGGGAACCTATATTACATGGATTCATGAGTAAAATAATATCAATAACCACCACAAACACATACATTCAGACAAAAGAAGTTGCATTCCCCAATGTCATCAGTTTTTTTTAAATAGTTATAACTACCTATATGTTCAAGAACCAGTCTTTTAAAATGGTTTAATTTGAATTTAGAGTATGATTCTGACATGAACCTAAAGGGAAGAAATGATCGTAATAAAATATTTTTATCTAATTGTTAGATATGCGGGATTATTCGGGGAAATTATTCATAAACTTCTTCTTTCAATTAATCAATATCATGTTTGTAATCCATAAATAATAATGGCCGTCCACCACAGTTCATGTTCTAAACAACTGATTAGTTAGGCTATCTAATGTACGAATACTTACATGAAAATCATTACAAGGAAAGTAAAAATTATCATAAATGCGTATCAAATAATGTTGAGGAGTAAATTCGAAGGTTTGTGGTTGTATGCACCTTGAAAGGATCTCCCTAGACTAAGATTGGAGTCCCAATGGAGGAGGAGTTTAATGGGAGCAGCGCATAAAGGGGGAGTGAGGATGTGATAACTCAAGAGGTTGAGGAATGTGGAGCGGAAAACCGCTCGTCCTTATGAATGGGCTCCTCTTGGCATCCTCGCCGGGCACCAGTGGGTTTGTTCCAACAGAAATATTTTCGCTCTCGCCATACCGAGAATTTCATAGCGAAGGTAATTTTCAGAGCAGCGACCCGAGGAGGTTTCGTTTCATGTTACACCTGGTAATGTAGCGGAGTTCATAAAATAAGCTCGTGAAAATTCCTTTGGCGGAGCGATATCGCGTGTCATGGCGATTCGGTTGCGAGCTCTATTGATATAAATTATTTGCTCATAGTCGTCGTCTTAGGAAGTGTAAATAATGTTTCAGGTTGGTAGTCTAGGGAGAGAAAGAGAGATGGCGAGGGAGATGAGCGAATAAATGGCCTGTGTAATCACATCTGGTTTTTTCCAAGATTAAAATCATATCGGTGAACTGCGCTGGTCGTTGACAATAATTATTGGGACAAAATAATCTGCAAATCTGCATGTCCACACCCTATAGATTAGAGTGTCTGTTATGATTATTCATATTATGATGATTATTCTTCACCCATAGTGCGGTAGGGTTTTGATAGTATCAACTAACCCACCTGAAAAACGCTGGAAATGATTACGCAACATTTTATTATTCTCTGATTGGGCCTCCTCCGTCAGTCAAAAACAACTAGTGATTCACAATCGTGTTTCTGTTCATCTCTTCTACACAAGGTAGAAGTAGTCGGGTGCATGATAGTTTACAGGTGGGAATTGTCGGGATCCAGCCAATAGTAAAGAACTTCGAATTGCTTTCATTCTTTTATCCACGACGTTTGGGGTCAAAACCTTGACTCTGGTAAAAACATGGTACATCAGTAGAACGTAGATTTCAACCACCGGGAATAGGAGAAAGCGATATAGGGCCAAACAGAAACATGCCCGGGAAAGAACAGTAGGTACCTCTTGTCCTGCAAAAAACGAACACTAAGCAGAGGAACCAAGGAAAAAAATTCAACTTCAGCCAACTGGCTCAACACATCACATCATGGATTGAATAAGAAATTTCCGATAAGCAAAGCATAAAGTAGATCATCTTTTTGTTGAATTGGAAATTCAGGGTTTTTGCTCTACATTCACAGCAGTTTTTCAATGCATTAAGCTTTGTTTATTGTAAATTTCTCATTCAATCCATGATGTGATGTGTTAGGCCAGAGGGCTGGTAGTTGAAAGTTTTTTTACCTCTGTTATTTTGCAGGACAAGTAGAGGTGTACCTACTGTTCTTTCTCGGGATGTTTCTGTTTGGCCCAATATATTTCTCCTCTTCCCAGTGGTTGTCACCTATTTTCTAATAAAGACACATGTGTTTAACTGAAGATGGGTCGATTTTTGACCAGAAAAGTCGTGAATTAACAAATGAAACCTGTTTGAAGTTCTTCACTATTGGCTGTAAACGACAATTCCCACCTATGGTCTAACCCTTTTAAGGCCCTATGTCGTATAGGCCTTGGGGCACAAATATTATCATCCCGAATGAGGTCTAATAATATCAGACTTATATTATAAATCCGGGGATCTATAATTTAATAAATTTGGTCGATAGTACCAAACCATAACGTGTGATGTTCGAAATTGGTGATTCATGAACGGTTGGTAGGTCACGGCGGATGGACGGTTTTCAAATTCGACTTCCGGATTTGATGTATGTATCCAGAAACGTGAAATTTCAAAGTTTTAGGGGCTTAAAAAAAGTTGTTTGCGTGAGATCCTCAAAGGTTTATTCTTTATAATAATTTAACAAGAGGTCCATCAAATTTATTCCAGACCTCACAAAGAGTTGACGTGATGGGTAACAAGGGTTAAATTCAACTTCCGCTTTCACTTCAACGGACTGCCGCCCAGAAAACTCGGCAGCTTTGCTCCATTTCCGTCAGAACGCTAATGAGTTTTTTCTAGGGATAAAACGGAATATTACCCGTCGCTGCTAAACTTTCGATTCTTGGCTTGTGGTCGGTCAAATCTGGGGGGTCTCCGTTGTTACGGCCATCTTAGGTGAATTTCTTGCATATAGGTGCAGTAAATGGTCATATATATGAAGAACCTATCCGGCTTGTCTTGCAATTCAAATCCTTCCTACCATTAGAGCATCTTCGACGAAAATGAAGACATTGTAATAGGCTCAAAATTTTTTGAAAGTTCTAAACATTTTTTCAATCCAAATCGCTTAAGTTATTCAAAACACGACATTATAAATAGTCAGGAAACATCAAAAGTATCCTATCTAATATGTCTGAATAATATATTTTGAGTGTGCTAAATATTGTAGTTTTCAATGTAAAGATTCAATGTATCTATAATAATTTTATATTTAATGCTATAATTAATTTCAAAATAAACGATGAAAGTCGGACATATTTTGAAAGCCAGACAAATCCCTGACTACGAAAAAAACCATTAGTTTTGAAGAAAGAAACTATTTATTTTTTCATATTTCGTTGTCACAGAAAATTGAGGCGAAAGAAAGAGTGAAAAGGCACTTAATTGTGATAAAATAGCACCTAATAGGAGATCAGTTTTATGCAACTTCTTTCATCCTAAAAGTGGGTTCAAGGAGATACCAACAATTTTTTCAACTCTACGCACCGGAAAAGAAATTCTCTATCCAGTAAAAGGCTTCTCCTTCTTCTAATAAGGGATAAAAAGCAATTAGGTAGGTAGGTATGTAGGTAGTTTAGTTCCAAAAGTAGTACTTAAGTCATTTTTTCAATTTTGGGGCTGGTCTGGTTTCGCAAAACCTCACCACATTTTAGAGTGCCCTCATAATTTGTGATTCTGAATCTAATCTTGAAGTTCAACACTTTTCAACGCTTTTACCAAATCATCATTTCAGGTCTCAATGATTCATTCGAGTGCTTTTGTACGAATCAATTTATTCCTTCAATAAAATCGAAATATGTATCCATATCGTTCAATTAAACAAAAATGAATGACGTCGCCTTAGCATAACTCGTTGTATGTTACATGGGGATTTCTCACACTCTTCGAAACTTCTTCGCACCCAGAATGAATTGGCGAGTGATTTAAAATTTCGATAAATAATAACCTACCTACTCAGTAACGAAAATAAATACCTATAAAGATGAAGTGGAAGTTGACTCATTTAACACAAATCACGATTGTGATGATGGGTTGGTTTTACCATTTTCCGTTCAGGAAAGCACAAATTTTGGAGTCATCATTTGTTGGTAGTTAATTAGGTAGGTAGGTACATATGTTTGGGTGGGCTAAGCCACTTTCTTCAGCCTTGAAATTAAATCACATCAAATAGGTGAGATGTTAAAAAAGTTTAGTTAATAAGTTAGTATGATAGAAATATAAATGTCTATGTAAATATTCGAGTATACTCAAAAATGTATAGGTATATAGGAAGGTATACCTGTCAAGTGTAAAGGTAGGGGCTCATCCCATTCTTCTCAAAAAGTGTTTGCCCTTGTGCATCATGATTTCACCACTCTATAATCTTATTAATAACATATATAAATAATTATAATCTTATATAATACTTATTAACTAATTTTTCGAACATCTCACCTATTTGATGTGATATAATTCTAAGGCTGAAGAAAGTGGCTGAGCCCATCGAAACATACCTACCTAATCAACTACCAATAAATCAAGACTCAAAAATCAAGACTGTGTAATGTGTATTATGCGAATAAATGTAATGTGCGAGGTACCTGGAATAATTCAATAATTTCAATTTTCTGAACTCTGAAAATTAGTCATGCTCTAGTATACATATAGCCTACACACACATGTAGTAGGTATCTACGTAAGATTTGCAAAAAAAAAAAAAAAAATACTAACTTTTCACATGCCTTATATGGATACGTCCGACCTAACTTAAGTCCTCATGAAAGATACGAATTTCCTACGCTCTCTGCTCCGCCCACTTCTGGATCCGATCGATCACGAGTTTTTACAGATAGATTACAGTATTTTTCTCGAGAAAAAAATCAGTCGTAATGGTTTGACTTATGCTCCGAGGCGGTAAGTCATATTTCTGGGTAAGTGACTAAACGTCAGTTAACCGCTAAAAGCCATGCATCAGTCCGTCAACAATAAGAAGGCCCTCAGAGAGGATGTGGGGCAAGGTGACGGTGAGGTACCTACACCCCCTTGGGCAACCCCTTGCGTCACGAACCCGCGTCAACGGCCCGTCGGCTTGTTGGGATTGGAAAATGATGATCCCCGCCCTCCTATGTAAATGTCCGACTATTGTCGTATCCAACAAACAATGATCTTTTCATTGCTTCTCATATGGAGGCGGCAGAGTCAAGGATGGGGGTGGGATGGACATCGGCCGTTGGCGTGGCATTGTTCTGGTCCTCACTCGAGACCCCTATGAATATGCGCATGAAGACAGAGGCGATACTCTGTTAGGCTGGTCATCAGAAAATGGTTTCTACAATGAGAAGTCCTCCGTGGCTCAATGGTAGAATTTGAATTTCCACGCACGGAATGCCCTGTCGAGAGAGGGGGGAACTGGGGACGTTTCCCCTGGGCCCGGCCTTCGTTGGGGGGCCCGGATTTGAAGAAGGAAAAAAGGATAATAATAGAATTAAAGAACTAAAAATTCAAAAAGATAATAATAATCATTCAAAAAAATAAATGCGTTCTTAAATAAGGCTTCTTGGGGGTCAATCATCTAAGCATCAACATACCATAAACCCCCCATTCTGCACACGGTGTTCAACTGAGCAGATCGCTGACATTGACCGAATTTTGAACTATTGTTCAAACATATTTGCAAATAGAAGATCTCTTTACAATTCCCTGAATATAAATCCCGACACCTCCATACACCACCCCTACTGGAATTTCACGTTTCCAACTCTCAAGGTTTGTACAGTTCGTTTGCCAGCTCCGAATATCGTATCTGTTCCTGAGAGCTTGGTACTTTTACCGACTCACCCTGGTATAAATAACGGTAACGGTGTTCAGAGACATGCGTACGAGATTATTTCGCTTATGGTAATGCAATGTGGACGGCGGACATTCGTGACTGCATTCCTCCAGAAGGCCTCTGAGGCCCATTAAAAGGTGTCAAGTTAATAGTGTTGGTCTTTAGCAATTAATTCGTTTCGCAACTGAACTTCTTCGGTGCACTTAACAGAAGCGCAAACGAGCCCTACTTGCAGATTTCTTTCCGATATATGAAGGCCGAGCACTGAGGTGTCTTGTTATATTGAATGTTACAAAGCCACTCTTATCGAAAAACGTTTTGTGATGAGGGTAGATTGCGTGCTCGTTACATTTTTCATAGTAAAATAAATCATAGCACAGAAAAGCAAGGCTCAGGTTCTTTTGATGGTTATCATTGCTAGTTGGACCGTAGTAATCATTGCCAGATGCTGGGAATACCATGAAACTCGTACTCCGAAACGATAATAATATACCGACATGAAAAAGTGTTAAGGCGAAGAATTAATTTTTGTTGGGACAATTTCATTAAAAATACCCATGACCTAACTCATGCTGCATCACTTGAACTGCTTTGAACAGCAAATAGTACGGAAAATAGTACGCCCTTTAAAAGCTTTCCCTGAAAGGTGAATTGGACATGACATCCATGGCTGGTTGGATCGAAAATTTCCAGGCTCAATGGAGATTGCAAGGTCACATAGAAATGATGCCTTCCTTTAAAATAGTATCTAAAGTACGATCCCCTACGGTCAGTTCAGGAGTTAGGTACATTTCGCACTGGCCAGGAGATATGGAAAGCATAACAATATTTCGCCTGGTTATAGTAAGCTACCAATTTTACAAATTGTGTCCAAATGATCTTTCCAGGAACTTTTCCATCGTTCTCCAAAATAACCTATTTGAAATCAGTGTTTAGCCATTATCGAGCTTCATTGAAATACAAACTTCAAAACATAAAAACAACAGGCCCACTCTTGACAATAAACATTATTAGTATACTTCGAGTAATTATAAGAGATTTTAGTAATAATACAGCAAATTTTCACATAAGTTTTCTCACATGTGGAACAGTCAATATATACACCCCAGAACAGTAAAGGGAAGCTTGTAAGACATCATTAATAGGAAGGTGGCGATTCCAGTCAGTTGGATTGGAGCCCGGAAAGTTAATTGTGGTTCATCACGTCACTGGCGAGGATACCCAAGATAATGAAAGGTTTCAATTAAGAGGTTATCTCGTATAATGAGCTCCTTCAGAAGCGTCTAATTTAAATCAGATCTACCGACATAATAATTACGGACGTTGATCGAATAAATGGTTTCTTCACGATCGCTTTTTCCTTCAAGCGTGAAACATTCACGTCAGCAGAGAGTCGGGTGAATAAAATGGTTCCTTCCACCTAGTCATTGAACGTTGTTGTGATATAAAACGACGTTTAGAGCTCATGATGAGGTACTCGACTTTTGAAAACCTAGGTGGTCCTTTCAAAATTATGAGCCGTTTCATTTTCGCTAACATTATCAAGATTTCACGTTAGAATGCCAGAACTATATTTTTGAACTCGTGCAACGATTTCGAAAGAAGTGTCGTATATACCTACTTACGTAAGAACTGGTCGTGGAGAAACAATATATAATGGAATGACGAACGAGTCCATATTTACCTACTAAGGATAATGATCAAGTTACAACATTGATTCGTCCAGAAACATAAATGTGGATAAAGTAATCTCTAGAAAATGAAATTTCGTAAATAAATTCCCCCAAGCTTATTAAATTATTATGATGAAGAAAGTGAAGAAAAAGTTCCTCGTACCGCAATACATTGGATTGTGGATATTATATATTGTTATATACGCTTCAAGTTTCAAAGTTATAATATCAGTAATATCTAAATCAGTTATATACACATAGTTAATATCACTTGGCTCTAGGTATGGATCGGAAGTAGCTGATTTTTCAAGAATACATGAAGAACCTCCCATAAATAAATTTCCAGGGGACAATAATACATAAGTACCTAATTATTTAGTTTATTTTCAGCAAAACTGTACAATCGTGAAGTAGTATCAGTAAGTAATGGGGTCTGCGCATGATTTTTTTTTACAATTTTTATTGAAAGGGGATCGATTCAAAATGACCAAAGTGGGGTTATTTCATAATTATGTGGTCTCCCTATATTTTTATCGACGAAGAGAAATGTGAACGTTTGAAGAAATGCGCGCGGAAATGGAGCGCGCTGATTGGTCGAAGCGCATCCATGCTGACTACGTATACTATCCACGAACGGTTTTTGAAAGGGACAGCAGGGGTGTGACGTACATACCTCTGGAGGTAACCCCGCGAAATTCAAAACATTCCATTTTAACATGACGATTTCTGCTCCCACATGGAGAATTTTGTCCTGATAAATAGTGTTTACTAGTCATGGCAACTCAAATAACATAATTAATGGGTTTTTTTCCCATTTTCATTTCTCATGCGCAGACCCCATTATGTTGAGTTCGAGAATGGTGATCAGATAGGTATGTAGGTAGTCATACATGTTTCTCAACAATGTCTTTTATGTGTAATTTTTAAGTCCATTCAAGAGCTGCCACCTGTTCTGGCCAATTATTACAAAATGGCTGGGCAGGGTTGACTAAGGCGTGCGGTTATCTAGCTTTCTGGTAGCAAGAGAGAGGGAAATATATGCTCACCATCCGATTTAACCCCTCCAGCCTCATGCCATGGTAGCAGAGCGTGGTTCAGTGCTGAGCTGATTATTTCACCAGCATTGAAACCACTTATTTTCAAGAACTCTCCTCAGAAGAGGATTGGGGTGTGAAGCTTTCCAAGAAGGGACTCCGAGATCCTCTGGGTCTGTAGGTTACCCTTTACATGAAAGCTTAGTCTAATTTTAAAAATCTATTTTCCTAAATAGATTGAAAATTCGCACGGTTTTACGAATTAGCAACAAAATCTCGTAGACATACGCCCTTGGCGAACCTATATAATAGTCTTGATGTAATGACAGCTAGGAAAACATAATGTGTATAGAATGATGATCTATGCACACAAATCTATCGATACGTCCGGAAAATATGTCAGTACTCGGCTTACGAGAGCCAACCAAACAGCTATTCTGAAAAAACCAAGGCCCTTTAATGATTCCTACACCTTGGCTGGCACTGTCGCTTTTTGAACAGCTACCATATGCAGTTGAAACAACGAAAACGCTAGACATTTTCAAGAAGTGCCAGCAGCTTCTGAAAAGCAATCTAGGAATTAACTCAACAGTGCAATCACTTATGTAAAAAACACTAAGTATCCGTAATTACCTACCATTAACTGTTAGATCCGAATTACTGTTAGACAAACTGTAAGAAAGTATTATAGGACATGCACTGGAAGTTTCGGCCTAACATGTACTAACAAAAAACTGAGAGAGAAAGGCCTGGGCACTTGGGCAGGTCACTGTGACCTATAGGTCAATTGATGGGAAACTAGCCGTAAGCACAATCTGTAAACTGTATAAAAATGTGTCTAATAACTGTTTTTGCGAATACATTTAAATATTCTTATTTCAAAGCCTTTGAGCAGAGAAATTATGATGTACCTACCATCAGATTTCCTGCCAACAGCCTTATCTGGTGGAATAAACCCCTTGAGATCACCGAAGTTAAACTTTCAGCGGTGTGGTTAGTACGTGGATGGGTGACCGCCTGAGTGGCTGGGACCACACTTCTCAGTGTTTTCACGTCGGGCCGCCGGCGATCCCCTCTCCACTCAAGGGGGTGAGGCAATGAGTAGCCATGAACGAAATCATCAGAACAAATTCTGATCCTCCCTTTGAAGGACAGCTGATGACGTCCGCGACGCCGGGAGCGGCAGACGGACGAAAATCCAGCCTGAAAAGGTTGCTTACTTTACCTTACTTTACCATCAGATTTCCTTCCTTCGTCCTTGAGAGCCACCCTTCAATTTTCACCTCCTGGAATGTTAAAAGATATTATGGTTAGCTTACTTACATATTACAATCAACTCAACCAATCGCTAGAACGGATTTTGATTTTGCCTCTAAGGTAAGGTAGGTTGGTATGTATGATCAATATTGACCCTGGGGCGTGGATGTGCGCGCTTCAGAAAACTAACTATTCTTGCGGAATGGGAGGATAAAACTGTACATTCCGCATGATGTACTCATGCAGTACTGGAACAACTATACAGCTAGCAGATTATAATACACAGGTCTAAGGATTGAAGGTTTGGTTGTCTAACAAGCCAGACAACTCTAGTTAGCCCATTATGCCTCTCTGAACAATTTCACCTCCCAATAGATGCCGATCTGTGATGTTCCCTTTTGATTGGCTACAATATTGCAGACGTGATTCGAAGGTACTGCACGTAATGTATATTAATTGGGAGTTGATGGAGTTGTCAGCTTGTCGAGAGATCGTTGCAATTAACCGGGAGAATGTGATTGTGAGGAGAGAAGGCGCTTGTCGACAGGTGCAGATTGATGAGGCGCTAGAAACTCCCGTGAAAAAGCGTCGTGGAGCGGATCAAAGGTGCGCCGATGGACTGACCTCAGATCTTGAAGTGTGTGTAAGTTAAGCCACTAGCTGAGTGTAAAGAGCAACGGTTTCTGGTAGTGATGGTTCCTTGAAACGTTCAACGTGTGAATCAGAGTCACCATCGCTTCCCGATCTGGACGTAGGAAAGCTACAGTCATGCAGCCAGATCCAAGAAGCGACTTTATTGTTCAATTCATTGCGTATGCGGCGACCTCTTGTGATAATCCGTAATAGGGATCAAGTAGGTTTTTCATTTTTCAAAAAATATTACCTTTAGATTAACACAGTATTTTATTTACTAAGTACTTTTCGGGAATATTTCATCCCATCATCAGATACAAACATACAATAAACACTAAAAAGGTTATAACAAACTGTTTGATAAGGCATTGGTCGTGGTTGTGGTTTTTTGGATTACTTACCTAACTACCCCATTGTCAGATACATCTATACAATCAGATATATCTATCCATAACCAATCAAACTGTAAATTGTAATAACACATCAAACATAATAATCAATAGCCCACTCATAGTTCTATCTGACAATGGCGTAGTTATTTAAGTAATCCAATAAATAACAACCACCACCAATGCCTAATCAAACAGTTTGTTATCACCTTTTTAGTGTTTATTGTACCTGATGATGGGATGAAGTAGGTATTCTCGAAAAGTACTTGGTAAATAAAAAACTGTGTTAATCTAAAGGTAGCCAATTTTTTTTTTGAAAAACCTACTTGATCCCTAGGTACTTTATTGTTAACAAACACATGGTAATTACAAGATACCAGCTAGAAACATGTTTGCGAAATCTATTTTTCGTTACACAAAATTGCTAAGTTTGAGCGGATACACTTGATATTTATATAGAATAAACAGAATCTCAATATACGGCTCATATTATTTCACAAATAAATAATCAAACTACTCGTTTCAATATTACTCGACCCAAACCATTGGGTAGGAATAGTAGGGGTCCGACATGTTCTCTAGCATTCCCTTTGAGTGCCTTCTGCAGCCGTACCAGGTTTTCATCATCTGAGTTTTGAACTCAGATTTTTTCCAGAAATGGGAAACTTTGAAATTCGATAACTTCCATATTTCAATATATTTTCGAACATTCCTGGTATTCAATGGATGCAGAATTTATTGCTCTGGAACTTTTCTGCTGAACAAAAAATTTTATGATTGTTATTAGCGAATTTTCGAAGAAAATGAAGCTATTGCAATGGCTTCAAAATTTATGTAATGAGAATTTTTGGAGTACTCCAAGGGGTCAAATTTTGAAAATTTAGAGTCAAAAAACGTGTTTTTTGAGGTTTTTGGTGTGAATTACCATCTTAAACATAGGAACATATTCGGTATATTCGGAGGTATATTCGGAATCAGCTTGAAATTTCCTATAAGAATCACCCACCAAATCGGTTAAAATTATTTTTTGAAAATTCGTTCACCAACTCATGCTGCATGAATGGAACTTTTTTAATCCGTAAAATGGAAAAATAGGGTACAAAACGTGTTTTTTCGAGGTTTTTTGAGGAAAAGAGCTGCTGGGTGCCTTCTTAGGTATAGGAACATGGGGTATATTCGAAATCAGCGTGAAATTTCATATAATAATTAGTCATAAAATAATTTTGTTCAGTCAGAATCGGTATTCCGACCACTGTGCGTTGGTCTGTCTGTCCGCATTTCCTGATTACAACCACATCTTCCAGAGTTTTAATCCGTTTTTTTTTTTTTTTTTTCAAATTTTCAGGGATTGTGCGGGTAGGGGCCCTTTAGAGCCCATATGAATTTCATAATGATTGAATCAACGGTGCGCTCTGCGCATGCGCTAACTTAAATTTCGTTCACGATTATGTTGAAACTTGTCTAAACTGAGAAAAATCAACATGATCAAGAATTTTTAACTCTGAATTTTTTTATTTCGAATTTATGTTGACATTTTGTTTGAACCGATAAACATCAACGCCATAAAGAGTTCTGAGCTTAACCAATTTTCTCGGTCGCGAGGAAATAATGCGCCATTTCACTTGGCAGAGAATTTTATTTAACATAATAATAGTTATATTCTTGAAAAGGGTGGGGAGTAGTCAATCTTCTCTTCACGTACAAATATGAATTTGCTTCCCGAACTGGCTACTCTGGCCAAGGGATTCAATGTTTCCACTACTCTATCATTATCTAACCATGAAACAAGCCTATAATATATTCAAGTGCTTATACTTTGAATATGGTACATAGTAGGAATTATGAGAATAATTCCATAAAAACAAGCCTATACTCAAGTGTTTACACTTTAAGTAAGGCACATAAGAGAACTAAGGCACTAAGAGAACAATAAACTGTTCAGACACAACTGGTAGCAGTGGTATTCACTGGCCAGTTTCTCCCTCCAAACTTTATGGCATTTAACTGTTTCGTATCCCAACGTTTCTCTTTGGCCGTTGCAGAATAACAAATTTATTTATCCATATTTGCATAATCATTGAAGTGATTTAAGTGCCTCGAGCCCCAACTTACATTTCACATGGGAATAAATTCTGGACTCACCTCAACAGATCCGGCGATGTTGACTAGGTAATACATTAGTTCTAGCTTTAACTTGAGTAGGCAGGTTTACGACTTAGCGGATTTGTCCGTTGCAACAATGCCGTGTTTGCTGAATTATGTGGGTAGGGCAATAAATGTGGACAATATCGATACAATAAAAATACGCGGTCCTTGCCGTCAAAGTTGTTGAACGAATTGTGGTCAATGAATTTAGATAGTGAGGCATGCTCGAGAGACATGCATGCTCCACATGATATCCTCAATTTATCATTACTTGTACAATTCAATCGAGTCGAACAATATGATTGGCTCTTTACTATGGAGATTAGGGGGGCTTTAGGTTCATTTTATTTTCAATTAGGTATTACAATGAACCTTCGGAATCGATCGAGGAAAAAATGCAACCCCTCAAAATCCCTCAATCATTCAAAAGGGGGGAAAAACACAACAACACAAAAACAGGATTTAAACAATTCATCCTTCTGAAATAACTTGATTAAATGACGAAGCTGAAGTTGGCATCCTGGTCCTTTCCACGGTCTAGTCCGTTTTATACCAAAACTCGACTTTGCTGTCAGTTAAATCTGCATGCATGCGGGGGGAACTAGGTAAAATCGTCTTTAAAACGCCCTTACTCAAAAACTTCTGAAAAATTGATGAAAATTCCCCCATTTCAAAAGTTTAAACAAAACAACTTAAATTCAAATGACTACTCCGATTATAACTTTTCTTGAATATCATGGGACAGGTACTCACGAATACTACGATGCACAGAATTTACATATTTATTAGGGAATGGTGGCACGAATCAACATTGATTAATTTAGTAATACGTATAGTTGAGAGCGCCTGAAAGTAAGTTCAATTCTCTCTTTGGCTCAGATATTAGAGGAAGAGCTAGTGCTATGTATTAACAAAACAAATAATAATTTATTAGCTGAAAATCAAAGAGTTTAAAATAGGGAATAGAGAGTGGGTTGCATTGAGGGGGACCTGAGACTCCCCGTATCAGGGACACTGATCCGGATATCCAATGGGATTGCAATGTTAACCAGTATCGTTGTTCGAGTATCGATTACCTACTATCGATGGCTTTGACTTATCGCTTTCATATTGGAGGATCCGCCACTTCGATTCTAAGCTACGCCTCTCGGGGATTACTCTTGTCGAAAACTCCCATTGGCTGTTGGTGATATGCCCATGCCCACTCTATTCCTATTCCAAACTCTTCGAATATAATGGTATAAACAACGTTTTCAACAGTTTGTTTCCTCCTTCTTATTTCATTTGACTCCTTGATAATATCAAGGAGTCAAATAAATGAAAGCGTAAAAACAAAAACCGCGAACTGTTGGAAAATATTAAACATTTGACTATTTGATTAATACTCTAATTTTTGATAACATGATTATTTGAATGACAGAAAAAATATTGATTTGTTGATTAATATTATTTGTACTTACCAATCATCTTTTATACTTACAAATCATTCTCCTTACTAAGTAATTTGTTTTGTGAACACGAACAGAATTAATTATTCTCTCAACTCATCGTCGTTCTTTTACACAAATCAAAAAAATTATGATTAAGAGAGTTCTTACGAGTGAGAAAAGCCGCTTGTCACAAGGGACCGGATGCGTTTTGTTGACGATCATTACTACTGGCAGGCCTCGTATCAACTACCTGTGTGTAGATGAACCGTTTGAAAACAATAATCTTCGATTACTGTTTGAAGGCATCATTATCATGTATTCAATAATCGCATTCTTCCTCGCGCAACTCGAACGACTTCAAGACTCAATACATAAATCACGTTGAGACGTTCATATTTTTCCGGGCTGGAGCGTGGTTTTTAAGGGTTTCTCTGCCACATGTCATTCAGAACCCGCTAAATCAGAAACTGGACACCTTCGATTAAAAGAAATAAGTTGAGAGCTTTAGGGTTAATGTTACTGAACGATATTTTAACCTCGTAATTCAACCAGAGACAGGATTGGAATCCTGAGAAAGATGTACATCTTAGGTCGAACTTTCCTTCTCCATCTCTACAAACATCCCTCCCCTTAACCAGTCACATACCTACCTACCATGAAAATCCTAAAATCATTTCCAGCTTCAGAATAACTCATTTTGGTGAAAAGTAAATTTAACAGCATACCAGAAAGATATTATTCACAAAGAGATGTTTTATATCTTGTAGTAATGATTCCCGTTCTGGATTTATTGACCACGGTGGAAAGATACTCGTATTATAAGCTGAACCTTTGTGCACACCGAAGAGCGGAAAACCTTCTAAATGTGAGAATGGGGTATTCCAGGGTCGAATAATGAGATTTGTTTGCAATATGTTCGATCAACTGTCTCCCCCACCGCGTCCGTCCGTGGCTGTTCTGGATTTGACCACGGTGGAAAGATTCTCGTACTATAAGATGAACCTTTGTGCACATCGAGGAGCAGAAAACCTTCTAAATGTGAGAATGGGGTATTCCAGTGTGGAATAATGAGATTTGTTTGCAATATGTTCGATCAACTAGCTACCTAAATTTCAAAAGAACGTACTTTGTGGGAGAGGGTTATAACTGTGTAATATTAGGAAGGAAATTTGGAATAAATATAACTATCGGATTTTGTAAAAGCGCGGGTCCTCCCTCCACGTCGTGATACGCCCCTTTAGCGCGCGTGCGTGAGTAGAAGCGGTGATATATTATACTACAACATAATATATCACCTTCTAGGACAACAAAATTGGAGTTAATCAATCAATAGACTTCTCTTTGCAATCAGCTTCAATATGAGAGTCAGATAAAATATATATGAGCCCAAGATTACAACCCAACTTTTCTAAAATCATAAATTTCTATTTGCTCCTCCAATTTTATTTTGAAAATATCTGGTCACCCGTGCGTTGCACGGTCCCACAACGGTTGAGTTTTCAATATCCCAAACGCCCGCTTCGCTCGCGTGACAGTGAGACAGAACCCTTAGCCCTTTTTAAAAATTTTCTTTTATAAAAACCTTCCCCCGACAATAACGAACACACATAAAAAACGAATTATTCAATTTGGTGCACTATTCTCAAGTTATTGCGTGACATAGGGATTCATTTTTATGTACTAAGAACAGACCCGATTTAAACCCAAACAATATACTATACTTTTCTTCAATTGTCTGATATACCCCGTTGCAAGAGAACTAAGCAGCCACAAATTCATGATGTTCATGCCCAAGACTGTCCCGTCAACCGCATTAGCTCTGAGCAGGATGTTCAGTGATTATCACTAAATAAGTACGATACCTGCCAGAATGAAAGTCGAGTGGAACAATTGAGTAGAACCATAAAATGGAACACACTTTCAACATTGACGATAATATTGTGGCAAACATACCCCATCAAGAGGGGGTAAGACTCCGCCAAAGCATGTTTTTGAAAATTCAATTTTAAGACTCCCTCATATTGTTCAAAACGGGCTACAATTTACGGGGAATAAGCTCAAGATCCTTGTCTACAAGAATAGGGACAAATGATGAGGTTTTTTTCTGACGACTGAACCAAAAAGTGCGGACTTCTACTCACCCTTCACCTACAGGACAGCAGACTGGAGTTATACCGAAGATTGATGGTGTCCATAATTGCAAATCTGCAGGCTTCATTCATTTCAAACCACGATTGTGAGAGGGTGGAAATAGTAAGTACTTAGTCTGTGGAAGAAAGGGAAGGACGAAAATAATTAGGCGGAATTTCAATAATAACTCAATCCTCGCCTTCGAACGTGCTCGAGCCTCATTCCGTGAGTTATCATTCGGCCGTGCCGTCTACAGGAGTGCTGTCATCGTTAAACACGAGGCTACAAGAGCGGTATCTACCGTTTTACTTCGATCCAGTAGGAGTAACATACAACGTACAAGTCTCCAACATGCTATTATTGTTTTCGAAGGAGCAGTAAAGATTCTGAAGGCTAATTAACCCGCTATAGTAAAACCAGTTGCCGGAAAGAAGTGGATCCGACGTCAAATTCACTCACGTAGGCTGTGATGCCGTGTATCCCTTTGATTCACGGAATTTAAAAGTCTAAATCGACAAATAAACATCTGCCAATTGAGTGTGGCTCCTCGTCTCCTCGTACCAAGGATTCAAGATGACTGGTATAACAAAATGTCTTACAGAAGTCATTCCCAAACTCCACACCAAATTTAGCGAAATCAGACAATAAATTACTTGGCGAGAAATCGGATTCTAGGATTCTAGTGCAATTAAATTCAGTTGTAGTTGAGGCCTAAATCGTCAGCATAAACTAATGGATGCATGCTCTGGAAGATTTTTCTTAAATGGACCCTAGGCCTGCAGACCCAATCTTCCTTAGGGAGTCTTTTGACGAGTTGGTGATGTGATAATGTTTAGGTATCTGGTAGTTTGAAGATGAGAGTAGATTTTGCGGATAGATTTGGTTTAGGTAGCTAATTATTCTATCTCTGGTCAAAGGTTTTGGAATATAATAGGTGGGAATTCAGGATTTTTACCAACTCCTCACCTACAGAAAAAATAAAGTTATAGGAACTGCTCCTCGGTTCTAGCAGACCGAAAATTCCATTATTATGCTCATCTATCCTCACACCCTCCTATATCCTATCTGGTTAGGACATGGATGCATGGATAGTAAATTCATCTTCTCCTTGAGGCAGAATTCGTAAGGCTCCTTAAGCCTGTTTTTAGCGGCAAACATGACATTTTGCGATAAAGCGAGACAAAATTACTTTCTACTGGAGTTTTTCAAAAATCACTCAGAGATTCGGGAACTCACAGCATCCACGATGTTTATTTTAATGCCGGACTATTTGTCCGGTAATGACATACTTACTCAAGGTTAAATATAAACGCCTGTGTCATAAAAATTATCTACCTCACTCATGTCATGTGGGATCTTACCTAACAGGTTGAAGTAGGTAAACATCAATATTAGTGTGCGCCTTTGCCCTAATAAAGCATTTTCTCCATGAACTATCTCACGCTCGCAGAGCGTATCATGAACGGCCCAACGAGACAATTTATCGTTGTATGAAAATTAACTGACTCTAAGAGAGGCGTCTGAGACGATTACTTTAATGAGAGTTCACCCAGTTCGACCCGATTCAACTAGTGCCCGCCAATCAGCCAATTTCCACCTGCAGGTTGATGTTGAGCTGACCTTGTCCGCTAAGAGCTACGTGCTGAGAGCGCCTTGCCCCAGAAACTTGTGATGAAATTCGTTTAATAACTTCGGTGCAGCTCACAAAATATGCTCAACTTTTTTTCTGCTCCATTATGTGAGAAATATTATTATGTAGTTAGGTATGATATTATATAGGTTCTTTTCAGCGGTTTGCATCTGGTCCCTATTCGAAGTGAAAAGTTGCGAAATTACAAGACCACTCCCTATTTACGAACGTTTTCATTCGATCAATGTCACTGAGGAACAATGGATTTCGCAATGAAGGAAGAGGTTGTACGTCATAATAACGGTGGCTCTCCATAACTCTTCATTGGTTATTTTGTTAGGCCACCAAATCCCCAGTGTTAATCGTAGACAACGGTTTATAAATGTTTGGAGCGGACGTTCGGTAGATTCAGTGACCCTCCATGTTTCACTACCATAGAGCAAAACCGTATATTTTTGTGTTCTAAGAGAGGCCCACAAACGCCCAAACAAACCACTGCTACTTGGAACTGGGGGCGGACGAAATAAAATCGGTTCCACCATCCTATCGTGAGGTTACTTCGAATTTGGAGATGACCCTTTGAACGAGCGTACTTCCACATAGAGGAGCGCAGGTGCCCAGTGTTAAGTTGCAACGTGGTACCTGAATATAAATCCAACTTACGGTGACCATAAAATAGGGACATTAATGTGAAAGTGAGAGAAGAAAATGAGATGGTCCGATCTGTATATCATGTAATAAACAGCCAACGTGTAGAGCGTAGCGCCCCTGGCAGGGCGAAAGCTATTATTCCCCGTTTATAACTTTATTTATGAGATTGGGACAAATTCACTTAAGACCGCCTCCTAGCCCATATTTGGCCGTAAAACTACCTCCTTCCTATATTTGGGTGTGAGAGGTCGTGGATCCAGGTTTTATTATGTAGTTCGTTCATCGGTTTGGACGTAACGTTCTCATTTTGCCGGGTTTGTGTTTTTCAGCCGCATGTGATTAATTTATCATCCTCTGAGACTGTTTAATGCTTAAAGTTTTATGTAGGTGTATCTAAACATAAATGTATGGTACCTGATGAAACTTA
>JAEMON010000008.1:23968347-23981665 GCA_030264115.1 Lygus lineolaris | reverse complement strand
AACTCAGAGAAGCTGCTGAAGACGGTTTGCGAGAAGGTGGGCTAATGGGGGATTGCCGCAAGTGATTCCCCAAAACGGGGGGATTACCCCAAATAGGGGAATCCAACATGTATCCTCAAGACCTGTTAGTTTAACTGGGTCTAGAAAGCAGTTTGATAAAGCGGATTAGAAGGTCAATTTGGTGATCGTATAGCAGTCAAGTGAATGATAGCTGGATGCCTTTTGAATGTTTTGCCTGATCATGTTTACAGGTAAGTACGTAATAAAGGTGCCCATTGCAAAATAAACTTTGGATTCGATTTAAAGGTCCAATATGTGAAAGTTATGGGAACATTTTTAATAATTCGCTAATCCTAAATTTTGGCTCCATTGCTGTAGGTGGTCCATTTTCTATGTTTTTCTGCTTCATGATACTCTTCCTGTAAAATCCTGTAACTATATCGTGTTTGGTTTGGGAGGAAACGAGATCGTTTTGGACTTCCAATGCCGCGGTATGCAGAAAAGACGGTAGCAGGAGCGTGTATCCCAGGTGAGCCCGACGCTCCTCAACGAAAACAGGTATTGTGAATTTCCAGTAGGACCTCGTTATAGCGAGCCGGAGCCCTTTGCAGGAGTCAACAATGCCTCTGTGATTAGAGGGGGCCAGCGTTAATACGGGGTTTCAATCGAAAGATAACATTAATATAACGTTCAATCACGTCACCGTTCGGGAAGGCTCTAAAAAAGTAACGAGTCTCTCGCTCGGGACTACCAACTAAACAAACTGCCATCCCAATTAGGATCCTACTCAGCAAAGTCGGTATATACAATGCCGCCTCCTAATGATGTAATACACAGCCACTATAAATTAGATGACATGGAAAGCGGGGTAAGTCTTCTACCCCGACCTATGCTAATAACTAAGGTTGTATTATGTTGAGCCAAGTCATACTGTGCTGGAAGAATATTATATGGGGATTCGTTCGGAGAGGATTACGAAAGGTGCCCCACCCTTGGAGAACGAAGCCTCCAACATGTATGTATATTCATATATTTATTAGCTCTCCATCAGGTTGTGCGATAAGTTGAAAAATATTCCAACAACTAACATCATCAAGCTAAGAAGGAGAGAACGATGCTGTTTATTTTTTACGACATCCTTCGGGATTTGAAAGAATAAATTGTATAGCTAAATAGTATATATAACATATGATGATTTCTTACAAACGTACTCGTCCTACCAGCTTGGTCGAATACTTACCAAATTTGCTTTCAAAGTCTGAACATTCGCGTGGCTATTACTGATCTTACAAAAAATCTATGTTTGTCATCCTGGGGGGGAGCCCCCTGGGGTCTACCCCCCGAATTCGGGTGGAATCGGGCCATAGTGCTGTGAGAAGTCAGGGTTTCTGGAAATTCGCGTTTGCAGATGCTTATACGGTATCATAGGTTTGGCGGGCATGAAACGGGGGCCGTCCAGTCCCAATTTTTTTCATTTACGATATAACTTTTTTCACCTCGAACAGTGAGTAAGCAAAAATCAGGAGCGACAAAAACAATCCTCAACGTGACTAAAATGTCATTAGGTCTGGTTATCATCGCGAGTGAAGCCTTGTTCACCATCTTCAGGACAGTAACTATTTGCCTATATCATAGGTAGCTCCCTGGGAGTCCTGAAACGTGATTGCAAACCGTTGCCGGAAGGCATAGCCAGTAAGAAGCCTGGAAAATACGGCCAACTTTAAAACGCGGTAGTCAACGCTAAATTGGAAAGCTTCTCCTGCCGGTGTGGGGTAACGAGCATGCGGCTCCGCAATTTACATTTACGCCTTCCAGAGCCACAGGACGCCGCAAGTGCGTTTTATAAAGCGACCACCCGCCTGAGCAATTAAGCTGGACGGCAAAATACACAATGCAGGCTACCCTGGAATGACTCATCTCTCTCGCTTGTACTCGCCATACCTTCTTGACTTCCGCTTTTGCAACTTTTTTTTTTTACATTAAAAAATATGGAATAGTAAACAATAGGAATTGACATTCGACCTGATACATACATCAAACGATCTGTATCACGTTGTGGCTGCAAATAAGGCGAGGTGGAACGTATATTCGAAAACTACACAAAATAATATAGTCGGTGGGTAGTTGGCAGCCTACAACTAGGTATTAGTTGTTGACTACAACTCTACCCTAGTACCTACTTAGTTGAGATAGCAACTAAACTACTTCTAGTTGTTGGAATAAGTTATAACTAGGTACATCCAAGTAGTTGTAGTTGTAGTTTAGACTTAAAACTACAGTTATTACACTAAGTTTTTCTCTTCTTAACCCAACCCCCGGTTTGAGTAAAATAAACCTTGACCAACAGTGGAATAATCGAGATGATTACGTTTGTTGGGACACTACGTACATACTTTATTCTGCAGTTTTTTAAGCTGAAGTACTGCTTTACAGCTACAAACTACATCTAACAGTTGGTAGTTGTTGCGTTCTAACTATACTTTCACAACTAGTTCCTAGTTGTTTAGTTGAAGTTCGCAAAATGCAGCCACATACATGGTTAGAAATAGACGGCTAAGAACTAGCATGGCATAACTCAATATACCTAACTTTTCAGGTGAGGGGAAAATATTGGTTCCCTGACTATTTATAACGAAAAATTTACTTTTTAAATTTTTTCTGGTCTAACTGATGGTCCTGAGTTATACCAGAAAAGAAAAAGAAAGAGTATCAACGCTTCACGCTGAGACATTGTGACATGAATATGTCTTTTTGCTCTGATTAGGTGGTCCAAACGCCACGTCCATTTCTCAATGTATACGCCTAAAGTATAGACATTGCTTGTTAGAAGGAAAACACGGGTATATCCAAAGGAAAAATGAACAAAGGAACCATGTCACCCCTGTGGGGGTGTTCTGTAAGCAAAACAACTGTTGGTAACAACAGTTCGTAACTTGGTGATAAACGCCGCCATGTTTTGTAAGCGAGGTGTTCTGTAACTAAGCAACATCGACAAAAGATGTCCACTGTGGACAAGCTTGTGACCACCTCGGGAGGTGGTGAGAAGATTTGTCAAGATGAGGTTAGGTGACTGAGTCAAGTTATCTTGGATTTCTCAACATTTACTGGTGATAATTGGAGAGTTTGTATCGAATTATTAGCGTGATACATCAAGTTGTGGTAATTTTTATTGATTTGAACCATTACTTTTCATCTTTTCTTCCTTTCTCCTTGACATTTACAATCAATACTTCGTTTCCAACCGATACATCGAGTACCAACTAGATCATTTCTCACAACTTTTGTAAGAACAGTCGTTCTGCCGTTTTGACTTTCCAACAGTTGTCTTCAACAGTTCTGATAACTCGAAAGTTACAGAACACCCCCCTGGTTACCACATTTTTGATACTAGTAAACAATCTCTATAACAATAATACAGACTGTTCGAAGGGAAATTCATGTCAAACCCTCGTAACTAGGGAAATTTAACTCAGTCAGGTTTTCACCTACAAAAATCGCTATCCACCCGTTGGAAAGCTCTCGATTTATGCCGAAATTTTATGCTGACTGCTCAGGAATAAAAACAATGAAACCATGTCAAACGTTGAGGGGACAAAATTTTGGATTGACCCCAGCGGTCGTGTTGATATTTTCCTAAACTTGAAAAAGTTCCATTCATGCAGCATGAGTTGATGAGCGAATTTTCAAAGAATAATTTTAACCGATTTTGTGTGTGATTATTATAGGAAATTTCACGCTGATTCCGAATGTTCCTATGTTTAGGATGGTATTTCACACCAAAAACCTCAAAAAACCCTCTTTTTTATTAAGCTTAAGATTATATATATGAAAAAGTGTTAATTTCAGGAATCGCTTTAGAATGGTCTGAAACGGATTTCCATGAATAAAATTGTCAAAAATTTGCATTGCAAAAATGTTGAAGCCATTGTAATAACTTCATTTTCTTCGAGAATTCGCTAAAACAACAACAAAATCAAGATTACCCCACATCACTACCTCCCAACCAACTTTGATTATCGGTTGGTGGGTAACGCTTTTGACGGGACAAAATTTTGGATTGACCCCAGCGAAAAGACATATTCATGTCAAACATTTAAAAAGTAAACTAGCTGACCCGGCAAACGTTGTTTTGCCATATAAATAATTTCCTAGTAATTTCTAGAAATTAAAAATTTTGTCTAAAAAATAAATAAAAAACTCGGCGCTCCGCGCCTCGGCGGGGGCTTCGCCCCCTGCACCTAAATTAAAAAAAACTCGGCGCTCCGCGCTTCGGCGGGGGCTTCTCCCCCTGCACCTAAATTTAAAAAAAACTCGCCGCTCCGCGCCTCGGCGGGTCGTAGAAGGGTGAAAATTGAGGATTGTATAAAAAAATTTTAGGGGTGGACTACCCCTAACATTTAGGGGGATGAAAAATAGATGTTGGCCGATTCTCATAGATACCGGATAAGCACAAAAAATTTAACCAAAATCGGTCAAGCCGTTTCGGAGGAGCAAGGGCACGAAAACTGTGACACGAGAATTTTATATATTAGAAGATGTTTCGTTATAAGTAATCAAGGAATCAGTTTTTTCCCCTCACCTGAAAAGTTAGGGAAATTGGATTATGTGATGCTGGCTCTTAGCAACTACATCTGCAACTACAAGTGGTGAGGTTGAGTAGTTGCAACAACAACAACAACAACAACACTACACTAGTTGTGAGTTTTTAACCAAGGATTTCGATAATTTACACCGTGAAATTGATTGATTTCTGTTTAGCAGTTGAAAATGTAGTTCTCTGTGAAATACCTATAGTTAACTACAGCACATCTTTGATGGGTACCAGTAGTCAGTCGGATCAAGACTATAATAACAAGTCGAAAAAAGCCATTTGCCGACTTCGTGAATATGATATTATCTTTAGTGCAGAACTAAAAACTCGGATATCTTGCGTTTTCTCAGTTAACTACCTACTTACCTACATAATTTGATCCCAATAAATAATAAATAATTGAACAACATTGAATAGCTTCTATTTTCAGTACCTACCTAGTTCTGAAATACCTCAATAATGTATACTATATTTTTTCATTCTGTCATTTCAGCCACCAGTATGCTCACATCTCGGTTAGGTTTTTGAACTCTTTGTAAGTAAATTTTACAGTTTACCTACTCATAAAATCCATCAGTGAAACTTCAGGAAGTTAAACGTGCTAAGTAGTAAACTTCGTCCTCAGAAAAATCAGTATTATCACCAATCTCCGGGTGAAGGAGAAGAAAAGGCTGACATGATATTGAGATAAAATGTAAAAAACAACAACAACGTCCTCCGTATTTTGCTACCTTCTCGCCTAGGTTATATTATTATTTGAAGTTTGTTTACTTCTGTGAGTTTTTATTTACAAAAATGCCGAGGAAGAGTTAATCGAGTTGTTGTTGTTGAACGAGAGAAGAACGAGTTGACAAAATCGTGACGAAAGCAATTATTAACTCCGAATTTATGACGAAGAGGAGGAAATCTGGGAGTCTCCACGATCTTGAAGTTGTTTTGATGTCCAGGTACGGTGTTTGTTTCAAACCATGTTGGTGAACTTCCTCCTCTTTCCTCCTGACTCCATTTCCATCCGTCAAACAGGTTACAACGAAGTTTACACTAAATAGAACTTCAAACTCGTTTCAACTTCATATTCGTTTATTGTATACCAACATTTTGAATCTTCGTCAGAAAACAGATAACACAGATAACATAGTTGCTGTCGACGTTTACCACACCTCGGACTCAGTTAACCTAACACAGCTGATAACGCACTATGGTAACATCTTGGCGTCCGATTTTCTCCACGTTTAACAAGTTTAACACATTCAGCTCGTTGACACGTCGACAACGGCCCGACCGTGAATACCCCTCATTTGTATTGGTCCACACCAATGATGATTTAATTTAATTTGATTTAAATTTTTGTTTCCTAGGGGTACAGTTTTCCTGAATTTATCATGACCCTCACTTTATAGACTCAAAAATAAACCTGAAATACACAGAGAGGAGTAGAGACCTCCATAAAATCCTTCAACTATAGAAGTTTTTATGATTCTTCAGGATGTGTATTACTTCGTATTTGTATTGTACCTGACATTATTTATTATTTGTAGTATAAATTGCTAGTGTTGGAAACAATCGGATGTTGAGCTTGAGCTAGAACAATAGCTGACTACTGGACCATTGAGATGTCGGTCCCCCGTATTGTTCTGCTGCTGGGGAGAAGAGTCCGAAGAGAAGCGGGACAAGTTAGGAGACAGGGATTTGCCAAGGAAGTGTTGGTAGACGGGAGGTGTGGAAACCCAAAGATAATCTTTTCCCTTCTCAACACTTGGAAGGAGACTTGGAAGGACCGCTGGAGAATCGGGCGATAAATCAGTTGCTTCTTCTTCGAGGACCTCCGGGGCTCTAAATTAGAAGAGGGGGCCTCTTCACGACCTGCCAGACCTCACACCTGCCCTCTGGGTCCTTCAAACGGAGCGACAACACCTCGGCTCTGTCCGTGAGCACGAGTTCTTCTCACCTACCGCGAGGAACTGCCATTAATGCTGCACCGAATCAGATTCACAAACCAGCCGATCACTGCAAATCAACTCTATAACTTACTCAGTTCCAGAGTACCTGCCAGAGTAAGATGATTGTATATGATGATAATGCTGTATGGAATACCTATGCTACTGATGGAATACTCGTACTGTAACATCTCTGAAAAACCGCGTTCTGGGGAATCGACTTTGTAGATTTGTGCGCTTTTCATTGGAACCCCAGTCATTATTGTCTTCATCGTACTGATGCAATGCATCTATCGATATCTTCATGGAGTATCATCCTTCCGATATATTGAAAAAATGAAGCGAATTTGTTTGGAATGTATGCAAATTTCCTATTCCCCCTCCCCCCAAATTGTACATTACCTAGTTTACATTATTTCACAAACAGTTTTTGCGAATTCTTCGTCTTCTTACAGTTCAAAGGTTAAAGTGGCCACGTACATTCTGCTTATTTTTCAGTAAGTATGGCCCCCAAAGTTTTTGGTTCAGGCAGTTTCCTTCAAAATGCTTCCCATGTTCCCAAAATGCTTTATTTTCCACTCAGGATTCAACTTTTGGGTCGTTGTTGGTGAAGGACGTTTTTCCGTCGAAAAAGCACTATTTTCGCTAAAAAAAAAGTTTGTCAGTTTCACATGAAGAACAATGGAATAGGTTCAGCAGATGGTCATTTTATGAAAACAAAAAACTTTCTTATTCAAAGTATTTATTGTCATCATTTTGTTATTCCCATTCAAAGAAAGTTTTCAAGGTTGACGTCCATTCGTAATTAAAATGGACCATTTTCCAACGTACAGGTCACTCCAAACTTGATCAGTTCTACCTTTTCGACTCTCCCGTGTTTTATTAGTTGGTAATTTTTATAAAAACAGGGCATTTACTAGAAAAAGTAACTTACGTTTTCATTGTTCATAGATGTAATACATTTTAGAACATTTTAGATACATAGAGAAAGTTCAATGAATGTCAGGAGTCTTCTTAAGCTTGAAAGAAATGAAATCCCCCCAAGGTCCCCCATTTCAGGTTAGTATGACGTGCACTCGATCATTTTTACTTCATCAACCCTCCACATTGGACATCTGCTACTTCAATTCTATACATCGGAATCTATCGTTGAAACTAGTAGAATTAGTATTGAAAGCGTTGTATAAATTTGGTATCAAAATTTAGTACCGTAATGATAATCATTGCGGCAATTGTGATACCTACCAAATTAATTAAATACGAAGCTCCATCAATCTATCTCAATGGATTGAATGTCATCAGCTGAAATCTCTGAACGTTTGAATCTTCGCGAGAAGTTCTATATGACACTACGTCCGAATCGGGTGTGGGAAGTTATAAATTACTACCTATTAGGATTTAATTGAATTTAGAATAAGTTCGGAATCAGTTGGAAATGATTTCCAAACAACTCTTTTTACGATCAGGTGTTTGCATTTTTAGAGTTGCATTGTTGAACTTGGTAAACGGTGAAGTTTTTGTATGTATTTAGACAATGTAGGTAGAAGCGCCGTGCAAGTAAAATTTACCAACTTCATCACTTGATCACTTTTACATCGCTTGACAGTAAATATTCTCAAATGATATTTGGTCAATGAAAAATGTATTTGTCTATGCAGTAAAAATGGTTTTTCTATTTTCCCACTCAATTACTGAAAAATTCCCGCATTTTTAGTTTTACCAAATTTTTGAAATATTCAGTAAATTGCGGGTATAGATAGCGAAAAATCCGAAAATTGACCAACTGCCAGTTGGTCACTTTCACCTTTGAACTCTAAATGTACCACGATAGCGTCCGCTAAAAACTATAACAAATTCAGCGCAAGTTGCAAGAGCGTCCTTTCAAGAATGTAGCAAACTTCACAGATTCAAAGTCTTGTTACAGTCTATAAAGGTTCGAGGGCTTCTTTTAAAGTATTCCATGGATGCTACTGAATCCCCCCACTACATCTTCCATATCGTTGATATTCAATGAACTATATTATAGGTATGGTCTTCATAGAATATACCAGCAAATCACTTTTATGAATTTGATGCCATAACCTGAAAACTGAAACTTCGGAGATGTTACATTATTCTACTTATTCAAACTACACTGTACATCTTCCATATTACTACATTCCCTATTACAATAAGTCGCTGCAAAAAGTAACTTCAGTATTCAGGAATTTGAAGGTGTAAGTACCTAATGACAAATACGGTTGGGCGAAGGCTGTTGTGCTCGAGTTTGTAAGAGAGGAAAAAAGTATGAGTAGGTACTCACGAGTACATATTCCTGTAAATATCAAAGTCACCGGTGTAGGAATAAATTTTCTCAATATCACAAAAAAAATTAATAATTAAAAGATCTCGTTACAATACATTATGGTAGGTATGTAGTTTTTAATAAAGATGCAGGAACCTGTCACATAGGAAATGGTAATAGTTATATAAATCTGGTGCATAGCCAGTGCTTCGATGATCCACATTAATTAAGCACAATCATAGAGTATGTTGAGTTTACTTTTTGTATTGCTCAGGCGAATTTGCACATGAGGAACTCATAATGAAACTGTTTCCTTGCATCGTTGATAAGGTTTGCAAGTATTTCTTTTCTCAGAGCCGCCCAAGTAAGGCGATACGTTCTGGCACGCGATGTCGCCCCTCTGGACTGGAATCCGGGTGCCACAGCCCTCTGGGTACAGAATCGGCTTGAGGCTGTCTTCTACTCCTCAGGACGTGTTCCAACTTGACAACTAGAGCCTCTTCTTCTTCTTCTTCTTCTTCTTCAGTTAGAAAAACCTTCTTCTTTTCCAATTTTCCGCCGTGTGTCAGGTTTCAATTAGGTTTACTCCCGAAAGGGGCGAACCTATCCAGTTTGACCGTATATGGGCCTCGTTTGTCAGCTTCGAAGCGTTGTTCCACATCGACAACTAATCTGGGGTTGGGTTTGCCGGTGCAAGACGCATCTTCAGGAACAATGAATCACATTTAATTCAATTCAGAATCAAGGTATATCTACGGTGTTAATTTTGAGTTTCGATATTTTACGCACAATGATCCTCAGCCTATTTTTCCAATTGGAACAAGTAATACATATACGGTGTACATGATAGAGTGTTATTCGAACTGTGAAATAGTCAAAGGTCAAAGTAAGGTCAAGTAACTAAGGGCAAAATAAGTCGATACATATTTTGACATTTATGTATCGACCTATTGTTACATTATTACCCTTCAATACAGCGTCCGATAGATCAACCAATTTACTCGGACCATTACAAGGTACTATCAGCGGAGTCTAAGAGCTAGTGTTCTTCACACAGAGTTTAGGACCTAATTCATTAGTACGCCTCCACCACTTATATCTTCATCAATAATAAAAGAGTAATTGAAGATTAGAAACTGCGAAGATGCAGGTATAGGTACCTATACAAAAATTACTAAAAATATTGTTTAGTAATACATGGATCACAAGGGTAATGCACCAATAGTGTAGTCTAGAAGTGTAGTCTCCTTTTTACCATTGCACCGTTATACAGTTCTACAAAGTACATAAATGCAGAAAAATAAGTATCATATCGGTATTCCGATTTACCTATTTTTGAATAAGGAAAGCCTTTAGAATCGAATAGGAGATGAAAATGTGTACACCCCTCAACATTTGGCAGTTTTTCCTTCTCATCTTAGGGTTGTCTCCTGCCAACTTAGATAAAGAACAGTAGTCTTTTTCAGGCAGTCCTAAAATAATGCTCATTGTCAATTACTTTTTCAACGATTTTGATAACAAATATAACCGGAAGTAATTTTAAAACACAATTTTAAACGTCACTAAGGAATGCCGATTTGACACCATTTCCTAATTTTCCAAAAATGCAATACGGAGCACAGTGGGAAATGCAATTTGGACAAAAATTGGAAACGCTCGAAATTGTTCTTGTTACGACGAGATGAAGACTTCCGAATTGAGCGTTGAATAGGGCCAACGCCAGCTCACCAACTATGTAGCCAGGATTTTTGGTAACTTTTGACAGTTTTTCGTTTTCTCGACTTTTTTAGTCATGAACACAAAAAAAAAAAAAAACACAAAAAAACAAGAACTGAAAAATCACCAAAAATCGTGGCAACAGTAGGTACCCTATTGGTGAGCTGGCGTTGGTCTCTTACGATGCAGAATTCTCAGATCTTCAACTTTTATCTCTTAAAAAATCAATTTGGAGCGAATCCAATGGTCGAATTTTCTAGGTTATTGATGATGCCCCAGCTAATGAACTATTTTATGCACAAGAATATAGAATGATTCGGAGTCAGCTCAAAATGTCCGGAATCGTGAGAACAGAAGTTTTATTCGGAAAAATAGCATTTCGCTCTCTGCGTAGTGGAAGTTGTGCAGATTTCAGTAACCCATTTCTCGACACTAAATCGATGAAATTAAATTTCACCTCAGCCGTACAGAGGGTTCTTGGTTGATCCATTGGGTGTGAGTTATTGGCTTCCATACAGACACTTCGTATTCAAATGAGACTCGTAAAACTTGGCCACACAATGGTAGCAGGGGTATTATTCGTGATCGATACCTACTCGTGTTTTGCATTATGACCATATCATAGCGCATTGTCAATCGTTAACACTTCCACACCTATCGCGTCATAAAAATTGTGCAGTCATCACGCCTCTCATGTATAGAATGCACTTCTTGTTGGCCCATGAATGGATTGCTTCGTGGAATTTCTGTGGGTAGGAAAAAACTATGAAACGCCTCCTCCACCAGATTTCATAGTCACTGGTTCGGAAAATATCATTAGGAGCTGTTTAATTATTTTCAAGATATGGGATCAGGATTCAGGATACATCCTCAGCGGTTTACTTGCCTACCTACAGCAATAAAACGAAAGCTGGTAGGTATATTATATACTTACAAACGATGAGATAATTTTTTGGGTGGACCCAATGGAGAACCGCAGACGTTTTGCTACCTCTCTACCGGATGGCAGGAAGCTATGTATTCGTGCAAGCAGCGAAAGGATTTTTCGTCCTCCAAAATCGAAACACCCACTTGCTTTTCGCGCTTCAAAAAGCTTTCTGAACAATTTTGGTTTCATGTCTGTCAGACAGGCTGTTCGTTTGTCTGCGGCCAATTATTATACCTAATTATTATTAGTCCCTAAAGGGTCCTATACCAATTTCATCGCCACACAGTGCTTCGAGAAATGAAGGATAATTGCAAAATCACTTGTTTAATTGATGGATATTACTTATTTGGGCGTGTTCAGAGTGGACTGAAGGTGAGAAAAACATCATTGGTTGACTCGAATTGAGTACCTGCAATTGTGTTCCTGTAAACAAGAGTATGCGATGCGGGTGAGGAAGGAACGTCGGATGCCAGTTGTGAGATTGTTTCGCCTTCTTGTTGGACAAACCACATCAGATTTGATGACATTAATGTGATCCCTTAACGTTCAATTTTCTCAATGTTTGAACCTCAAATAAGCAGATTACCTAGGTTAGCTCTGAAAAATAAGGTTTAAAGACTTCAAAATGAATGTTCTCCAAAAAGCTAAAAGTTTTCCTGGGATTCTGTTAAAATGTTTCTTGATTCATTGTGAATCGAACAAAGACATGCTAATTCCAAGACTTTCTTTTAAGACCTTTTTTCCTATTAATTTTCCAGAAGAGAACTTACAAACGATTCCTTTGAAATTCAAAATTTTCTTGCAGAAATAAATAATCGTTTGAATGAAAACGAAGAAGTGCTCAAGCCCTTGAAACAATTTTCAAAATTACCTCCTGATCACTCAAAAGAAAGTGGGATGCATCCAAAGATTGCCATACTCCAAAAGTAGCTAAAAATTGGCTCTCACATGAACTTACTAATAACGCTCGACTTTGTCCCTCTTAATAAATTTCTCGAAAACATCAAAAAATCGTTGAAAGAATGTGTTTTGGGTAGAGAAAACGTAGGGGGCCTTTTAGGCAAATTTATGGTGGCGCAAAATTGCCTATAATAATCCTGAAAATCGAAATGTTGTCCTTTCCAACCATGATACTCGAAGGACTGTGTGTCATCGGATCATTAGCTGCGCGTGAGCTTGTGAAAATGTTTTTTAGCATGTCTGAATAATCAAATCAAAGTTCAATCAAATTGTCAGTTTCTTGCTTCAAGCCTCATTAACAGTAAGTACCTACTGTGTTTTGGCTGAAGAAGAATAGTTGAAGATGGCAAGTGTACCTATTACTAGAAATTTCGCATATTTTCATTTCTAAGTAAGAGTGGAGAATACAAATATTCTGGCTAGGTTGACTTGCTCTAATCATGCGTTTGGTTCAGCTCAAGTTGCATTCAAGAGCATCCCGATAGAGACTGTACATTGAAATTCATAGGTTCTGTCAATCACATAAGTAGGCACACTGTTGGTAACCACTTACCGTTGGAGAGTGGAACTTGGCCGATTGACATTTCATCGAGCAGTTGGATAGCAAGGGTGCTGGGGGGGGGGGGGGGGGGGGGGGGGGGGGGGGGGGGGGGGGGGGGGTGTTCGGCATTGTGGAATGTTTTCTCTGGTACTGGCCCTCCAACTCCAGCCGCTACCCCCAATTAAAGCCGATATCTTTATTGGCCCGCGGGCAGCTGGAAAGGATTCCCAATTTATATCGAGCTCAGCGAAACTTTTCCTTCTTCTCCGTGTTCTCCGTACTGTTTGCTGAAAGGATCTCACATCCGAAAGGTTACGTCCTCGATGGCAGCATGCTCGAAGATATTCAATTTGTAAATTTC
>JAEMON010000008.1:23943615-23957747 GCA_030264115.1 Lygus lineolaris | reverse complement strand
CCGAACCTTGTTATTCTACTGATTTACACGTACAACCAAACATTGCTGGGGGAAAATAACTTCCTCATTTTCCACCCCACAAAAATCGTTCACCACTCGTTGGGAAGCGTTTATTACACATCACACCACATCTCGTGCTGCCAATTTTCCCCTCCCCTATCGTAATATTTTGTAACACATTTTTGAGAAATATAAACTTTTTACACCTTTTGCAACTTTTGTGACCTGACCTTGCTTTTCGTAATCTGCCGACTACAAAAAAACACAACCGGTTTATTATGAAAATTGGGTAACATTTTTCACATAACAATAATTATTCTCAAATAAATTTGAATTCATTGCTCTCATGCTTAATGGTGGTAACTCTTTTCCATCATCATACCTCTTCAACCATTATCATATATGCATCACTGACCCCCATGGTTATTCACGGGCTCAACTCAAAATTACCGAAATACATCCGATGTTAGAGCCCACTGGAACGTCCCATAACACCTTACAATTTTCAACATAAAAAAATCAGGTTAACCAAATTTTGGAGAGAAGAGAAATAAACAAATTATTTATCTTGTTAGAAATCGGATTTATGGTAATGAACCAATGACAAACTTATATCTTCATGTTCTCTTTTGAAGCCGGCTCGTTAATTTATCAAACAGGGAAAGGCGATTCCATTATTTTGAACAAAAAACCAGTGAAACGAGATATAAAAAGGGGAAATGGGAGTGTGGATAAGAGGACCAATTTGTTTTCAGAAGTACGTGATCGGAGTGGAAGATGAGGTGCTCGTTACGAGAAGGGTTTTCGCTCTGCTATCTGAGGTGTCGATAGTTAGTCGGTGGGAGTAATAGCGGAACACTGTTGCTTGTGCCCTATCTCAACTTCAACACACGGCCTATAGCTACTTGCCTGATATACTCTGATTGATTTATCATCCAAGGGAAGTCTACAGCCTTCTATCTCACCCTAAATTAAAAGTGCTGAAATGCTGCTGGGTGCCCCGCCTTGTCCTTGTGGTTCAGACGGCGGCTAGTTGATATTGAAACCTACTCGATCGATGTGATCATTTAGCCTGGGTTCTATCACTTCATATTAGTGTTGAGAGTTGGAATAGGTAGATCCCACTGGTTCAAAAGGAGAAATGAAGTTACTAGTAGGTACAGCTACAATTAACTGGTTAATTATTATTAACATTAACTGGTTTCTCTTGTCGGAATAAAAGATTTACTTCCTGGAAAGATTTATCCCTGGAAATGGTTTTGACGTCCTGGAGCTGTTTTTGAATTAAACGAAGTTGTTCCCTGAAAGAAAGACTCGTTTAGGCCATGGTTAGTTGGTTTTTATTTAATTGGTTTTATTTGGATGTATGTAGCTAATGATGGTAGGTAGGTATTACTTCTCAAGATCTTTAGTTATGATTGTAGTATACATCCTAGAGAACGCCTCAATTTCTGATACTCTCTTACTGTAAAATTACGTACATTTATTTGAATTTATTTTTTCCTGATTCCCCCGCCCCTCCCCCCTCCTCCCCCACATTTCCACGTCTGTACACCATCCTAATGATCGTCTTTCAGCAAACGAAAAGGTTGGGTCCCTGAATGTGGATGTTATAGAGATGTACATCAAATTATACCTACACCAATGTTGAACGTTTTACACGTAACTCACAACGACTTTTGTTGAATCTTGTCGGTATTATCTACCTTCAGGTAACTACCTTCAGGTACCCACCCATCAAGTGGGAGGTGGATGGCGTTCAACACGGTAATGTGACCAGAGTTGTGCAACCACTGTTGAGCACCCTTGCATATGAGTTTGGAAAGGGGCTTAGCACGAGGCACCCCGCTGATTAACCCTGACCTCCAACTCCTAATACAGCTTCTTATACGTTACTGCGCTCCCGTTTCTTGTCTATTCCTCGCGAATAACGTGATCTCGACCCTCGTTTTGTGGCTTTGGGAGGAGTGTTCGATTCGCGATTGAATCGATTCTCAAGTTGAACATTATTCAATGGGTCTACAGCCAAGGGAAGCGTCACTATAGAAGGGAAGGTGGTATATAAAGAATCCAAACTGCACGAACTGCTGTTCCAACGTGTAGGAGAATGTTCTTATCCCCGCAGAGTGTGACCCTTTTTCGGAAAAAATTAGTATAACTGTAAGTATTCCTGAATCTTGAAGGAAATTTAGGTCTGATTCCGAATATAATCTACCCCAGGTTTTCCGTTTCTTCGCTTTTTTTTATATTTACAACGAAAAAATTCGAAAAAACAGAAGAAATACTTTGGAAAATCACCAAAAATCGTGACTGCGGTGTTCATTACCTGGCGTTGGTATTACTTCACTTTCACACTAAAACAGTTTTGGGAGTTTATCGAAAAAATGCATTTCTAGAGTTTTTGGAGCTCGTTAGTTATTTTAGGAATAGGAACATGAGGTATGTACATTCATGTAGAATCAGTACCTAATGTCCGATAAGAGTGCCTAATCAGTGCCTAATGCCCTGGAGTTAATCACTTTTGTTCAAAAAAACGTCCATTTTCGACCTTACTGTGCGCCGATGGTGTTGAAATAGGTACTGTCAAGGTTGGTTTTCTAAGATTAGGTTTCCTCCAGGTTACAAGCAATATGAATATTCAGGTAATCACATCACTATATTATATATAGTGGTGAATGATTATTCATTCACCGCTTTAGCTCCTCTAGCTCGTTGTAGTGTATGCGTGTATAAACCATAAACGAATAACATTAACAGTATTTATCCAGATTCAACAGCAGCCTCTGCGTATGCGTAAACCTAAATTTCACCAAACATTGATTCCTTACGATCTAATGACCTGATTCCGCTAAAACGTCGAGGGTAGTTGGAGGCTATCCTCCCATGAACTCCATGGCAATAGGATCATCAATATAGTGCAGGTAAAAACGTTTCAAGAAAACGTCAACATAGTGAGGAATTATGGCAAGTAACAATTTTTGATCGAGTTAACGTTGAAATGGTTAAATTCTTGTTCAAGTCATTGAATACGAAGAAGACATGCGCCACACCCACATAGCAGACGTTTTTTCATTACCGTTATATACGTGATCTACGAAAATAATAATCCGGTTTGAGAGTACTTGAAGCGTTTTTGATCTCGTGACTGCAAGTTATCACCTATTATATAGTACATACTTAGGCAACGAACAAAAATATTGACAGTTGTTTCTTGATCACATGAATTACCTACTCCTTGGAGGCACTTTGTCTTTGGCCGTCAATAAAATGTAATTTACGACATTGCCTCCTGTAGGGGAAAAAACTTGGAAGAGAGATTTGTCGCGTCTTTTCATCCTCGAAATCGCATCATGCCGACACGGTGGAAGAAGATTTTTTCTTTCCACGGATATACCCTTACGACCCAAGAATTCAGTGGGAAAAATGTGAAAGCTTTGCTCATATTATGCTCTTTCCTTTGGTTTTCAGTTCATCCGACCATAAGCGGGTAACTTTCTTGACCGTTAGACAAACACGATGTCAAAGGTGCTACATTCTTGTGCGCTCTTGCAGGGGGGAGATTCATCACGGGTCGTACAGAAAAACGACGTAAAGATGGTGACGTATTGAAGGGGAAAAAAATCAAGCAATAAAAAAAAAAATAACTACCCAAGAAAAAAGCTACAATGGAGAAAACACAGTAAACATTGGTGTGTTGAGATGGGAAGAGATATCACTGAGGATTCCACTGGAGTTGGTTGGGGAGAGTAGGTACCATCTCGCTAACTATAACTCACTTTGAAGTGGTATCTCGAGAATGCGGAGTCTAATTGTTTCTACATGTTAGATAAAGATCGGCAAATTGCTTCGGTAGTTTTCCTTCAAGCGCGCGGCCTCCTTACGGTAAGATATCGAATGAGGTAGGATGGTATAGGAAGCATGGACGTGGAGGTATGCATAAATGCTGACAGCAATATTATGACACAATGTTGTCAATTTACTATGCAGGGCTTGAATAGATTACTTAAATAAAATCTCTGAATGTGGCCATTCAAAACTCTAGATATCTCCTTTAATATACCCCAAAACCACTATTTATGCACTCGCAGGGGACCCTCACTTGGTTTGAGACTTCTTACATGAAAATCCGCTCAGCCTAAAAAAACCAACCGTCTACTCTTTAAAAATATTTAACAGCCAGCCTGCTTGATAGTCACAGTCACCGATATAATTTACGTATGCCTAATTATTAATTCCCAGCAACTGATTTCCAGAAACTGGGAACAAGGAGCATAATATCAAGCTTCTTTAAGGGGCTAAGGGAGTGAGCCCAAATCTCCTCAAAAATGCCTCAATCTCGGCTAGCACAGAGACAGAGTTTATAGGAACACTCACTGTAACATAATTACTTGTTAGGACCAACAAGTTTAAAGACAGGTTGTCTTCCCCTCACCTAATAAGCATTCTAGCGTTGCACTTTTTTCTTCTTTTTTCTCAGCCAATTTTCAACGAATTTTGATGCGGTTGACAGCATACCTCCTATTTAGTTATTCCCTAGGGAGATGAGGTGCCTTTATACCAATTTGATCTGAGAATTGAATCAATATTGCTGATCCCTCTGGAGAATTGAATAAAAAGAAAAATGCCACAAACTGATCCAAAATCGGCCAAAAATTGGATGAGAAAAATGGGGAAAAAACGAATATTACATCAGTCCTTTGCAGCCCCTTGGGGAATTGAAGGAAACAATAAAGCCAAATTACTTAGGACTTTGATTGAAAGTAAATTACATTGAAACCTTTAAAACAATGAATAACACGAAGTTTCTTCTCCTCCGTATTTTTGTTTTTCAAATTGGATCAGTATATATTTATATTTGTCCGTTATCATACATTTTTATCATAGTATATTTGGAAATATTCTATATTTCCCTAGTTTCAAGTGAATTGCACCATACAGGCGCAACCCTCCTTTACACGACTGCAGCCCACCTCCGAGGAGGAGGATGTGTTTGGTAAGCCGGTGACTATCCAGATGGATAGATACTTCAAATACGGTTTTTTTTTTGTAATTTAATAAAGTAAACGCCTGAACGGATATTTATGTATGAGCTCCAGAAACCACTCGGTCCTCGGTGAAGCTCAAAGTTTCAAACATCTGCTAAATTGTGAGTGATACATATGAGTGATGAACATACTACAAGATAAATTAGCTAGCGAAATATAGGTAATGTCAAGGGATGAAGAAATAATTACTTATATGTCTTTCGAAAAAACCAATCAGGTGAAACTGAATGGCAATATTATATGGTGCCTATACTATGATTAATACATTGAACCATAAAGAGCTCTCTTAAAATCTCTAAAACGCTCTGTAATAAGAAATCTACCAAGGTATCTATTAACCTACACCGTTTTACGGCAGAACGTTTTTCAAAGCTCTAGTTCAACCGATTCGCAGTGGCCTGTTTGGTGAGAGACTTCCAAGTTTCAATGGATTGGGACTGATATTATAGAAAAACTCTTCAAGAGAATTGCCGTCTGGAGAGAAAAAACTACTCCATATAAATATATGATATCTTCATCAGGGCCTGCAACATGATAATGCCATATTTGAGAACCATCCAGACACCCTCCCCTCTACCCCACAGAAAGAATAATTAAAAGAAAAAAAATAATACAACGTTATGAGAGCATGGAGCATGGTCCAAACTTGTTACATTCGAAGATATCTAACAGGATTCATGTAATTCGAATCGTGGTTTATGACATACCCTTCGTTAAAAATCACCACCAGAGTTCATACCGACGCAAAGACAGGTTAAAAGGCAAAGACGGGGCTAAAAAGCATCACGGGCATTTTCACCATTATCAAATGTCAATTCCACCAACATTGTTAAGTCTGAGAAACTTCCCATACGTCCCACATCGATACCACAAGAACCTCGAGACCAACAAAAGGGAGGCGGCATCATCCGACGCCATTCATCATCATCGTTGTGATTAGGCTCCTATTATTTCACTTGAGGGTGATCGATAGCGATTTTATAAGCTCTCTCATTTCCCCTTTTCATATAAGCGCGGCCAAATTTAACAACCAGTCTCCGCCGCGCATGCGCAATGAGTCTCTCCGGTAGAACGAAATTCATTACACTTTGTATGTTAATCCCCTCGCTGTAAGGACCGGAACAAAGACGTTTCAAAAAACATTTTTCATCCTACGGCCCTGATCACGTGACCAAAGCCCTCCAAGGCTGCTCATGTTATTTTATTCATATTTAATGACAAAACCGTATCATTAGCTGTGACGAACGTAGCTTAAGTACGGCGATAGATCATTTCGAAAGTGTAATTAGAATAATAATCAATTACACTCTTCCGCTGTTATGATATAACCACCGTCCGAACACTGTGTGTTATTCGGTCGTCAATCGATCGGAGAAAAAAACCTCTTCGGAGTGATTGATATCGAAAAACGTGGAATAAAAAATCTAAACCCCGTTTTTCATTGTGGGAGAGTTATGGTAACATGGCTTCAGATAGGTGTAGTGTGTAGGAATATGAAAATTAAAAGTGGATCGAACGTGGGTCTCGATCCACTAATGCTACACCCGAGAAAAGAATAGTGAATGTCTATGTAGATATCGGAGAACTATTATTCAAGACGGAAAAAGAGACAAGGTGGGCGGATTTCTGATGTTAAATCCATTCCTGCTTGACCAAAGTTGTTAAGACTTAATGATCAGATACATTATTTACTACTTCGGAATCAATCCGTAATCGACCAATGGAATAATGAATCATTACGGACGTTACCTCACCGAAAGTATAACTGAACTGCACTGATTCGAAATGAACCATCCCAGGAATTATTAACCATCGAGGAAAGTAAAATAGAATTCCAAAGAACAATCCTTAAATTCAATAATTACCTTTTGGAATATTGGGGAAAATACCTAGAGGGTGATTGAAGCTATAAGCAGTTTTAATTTGCGATTAGTATACGCTGTTTCCACTATTTCCACGTCATGAGAATAGTGTTTAATTAATTTTTCCTCAAACTTTAGGCATTGCATTTCATATAAAAAAAGTTCTTCCGTCCTATTAATACGGATCGAAATTATTGTTATTTAGTTTTTTTCAACGAGACCAATATTGTTATTTACTTATGCAATATGAACTGAAAGAAAAAGGTAATTGATTTGTAGGCTGTCATAGGATCCAAAAAATTTATTTTTCTTGTCGGACTTCTTTTTTGGTCGTCTCGTCACCTAGTCTCGCAAAAGGGGAAGTTGAGCTCCGTCTTCGAGACTTATACACCTTGCCTCTTCTGGAGCCCCGAGGACATAGATAGGCTGAAAGAAGATTTGGAATTTCTTATTTGTTGAAATGGGTACGAGGAATGGATCGTACATACTACATGACTACAAAGTGATGCTGTTCGAAAATTATGTAGGTGGATGAGTTCACGTACATATTTGGAGAACAACATTTTCAGAATATAAACGTACCCTAATCAATGTAAATTCGTTATTAAATGTATTTTCTAAAATGAGGGAAAATGGTATCTAACATGAAGAAAATGTATATGACATGTATATGGCATACAATGTATATGACTTTCATCATCTTTCGTTAGGAATATGTTTAGCTAGAACGAATTTAACTGGAAAAACAATATAGAATGCTTTCAGTGTGATTGCTTGATATAAGACACGGATAAAATCCCCGCGATAAAATCCATTGTCGCTACCACGTAATTTACACCGTTTTCCTTGTAACACGAGTCACCCATTATTGGGATGGGGCTGGTGACGCAACTTGTAGTAATTAGAAGGCACAGAAAATGTAGCACGGACCCCAAAAACACCTCCAGGAGTATCCAACAGATATCGCCCGCGACGCCTCCAAAACGATAAGTTACCTCGGCCGGAACGAGATAAAACTGATGTGTTTACGACCCCGGTGGGCAACCTCTCTCCGGGATGGACGCCAAAGCTGTTTTTTAATTAAATAATAAAAATAAAAAGGTCCACCCGAGAACCCTATCGGACCGGTAACGAAAATAATGTCGCACCCATTAGTGGTATCTCGTGTTGTAGCGATTGTGGAAGGAATAAAGGCTTGTACAGGTGTTTACATCTAATGAATATTTTATATCACAAGTATGAGGTGATAATGTGAGGTAAAGTGGGGGAATGGGAGCCAGTGACTTTGAGAGATTCTATATAGCGATTTCAATCCCTTGTTTTTGGCGCCGCCCTTCCATTTCTACTCTGTGAACTAGGTTCCATAACTTTCCCCAGGGGTGTGGGGTGGTTCGATAGCTAGCGAAGTATAACAAGAGGTATCATTTTTAGGTACCAATTGTACCAGTCACGAAAAGAAAATAAATATTGGGAAAAAGATATGAGTAAATTAAGGTAAAAATCGCTATGACAAGCTGAACAATTAAATAATAGTCAATTAAAAAAAAATTTTCTCAACGGATTTGAGAAATTGAAAGGTTGTTAGTGGAAAACCCTCTTTAAAAGTTCCATATTGGTCTTTCATCCCTCATCCCTCATTGAGCTCAAGCATATTCGCCATATATATATACCATACAGAGTTTAACATAGTGTACATATAGTTTAAAAGGAGATAAATGTTAATTTTTCCATACAGTTATTATTTCCACATTTATTATTAACAGCAAGATGAATTCAATTTGTTTTAATTGATCACCAATTTATTCCCATACTTTCATAATTGGGCCGGCTAACCACCAAAATTTAAAAAGTACCTAGTTGGGTAAGGGAAATCAAAACAAGTACGGGTGATGCTTACCAGGATACTTTTGTATAACTTCCAGACATATAAACAGGGCCCCTTATTTTAGAAGTAAGATAGTTTACGGTTGAAATTGCGGAAACTCCGTTAATATCCCATGTATTATGTATTATAATATCTCTTCAAATAATATATCTTCGATTTTCAATTATTGATCCATAGTTAATTTCCTCATTTATTACCTTAACTTGTGACTGCTAACCACTTTTGTTCTTTATTTCTGATTTTGGATTGAACAAACTAGGGAGGAATACGAGGCTTTTCAACTACATCGTGAGGGCATGCCTAATACCCTCATATTTTATTAGCATAGTCATACTACTGATTCAACGGAGTTGTTACGCAATAAACAAGATCCACTGCAAAACCCTTTTATTCAGTAGGAAATTAATGCTTTTTGTCTTCTTCAACTTGGTTAGAAAACATTTGGGCAGAGTTTGTTAGAAAAATAAAGATCATTTTAGGTAGGTAGGTACTCTTTCACAAACATTGCCAAGTGGCTGTTTGTATAATGACTGTGACTGTGAGGGTTTTCCTGCAAAATCATGGGTTGTTCCTGACCAGTTATTTTTAGGCCATAGCAGAAGACTCTGCCCTCATCTTTCATCCAGTAAATAAGATCTGATGTCCTGAATTTCTATATCCCCAGGTGACGTTCAAAGAGTTCGGAGCTCCTGGAATAATCCGTTCTAACACGGGAAAATTGTTACGTACTCATGCTAATATTGGAGGGCCGAGGCCGACGCATGCATTGAGAGGTGTTATGAAAGTATGCGTGCCACTTTAGTTCCTACCAGTTTCTATCGAACTTCATAATTTGGTTGATGAAATATTGCTATGAACCAATAAGATTTATAGTCTTGAAGTCTCAAATAAATATAAAAGTTCCGGTCATGCAGCATGAGTTGATGAGCTTATTTTCAATAATCATTTCAACCGATTTTGTGAGTTATTCTTATAGGAAATTTCACGCTGATTCCGAATATACCCTATGTTCCTATGTTTAAAATGGTAGTTACCACAAAAAACCCTCAAAATACACCTTTTTTTGACCCTGATTTTCAAAATTTAACCCCATGGATTACTCCAAAAATTCTGGCCAACGAACTCATCCTTTCCTTCGATATTATTGATATTTTGTAATCTTTTCGGATAGATTTCAGGAATCTGTCGTCTGGAATGAAACATATGTAAATATATAAATAAATATGTACACCTGAAAAGGTGTTAAATTTCAGAAATCGTTTTATAATGTTCTAAAGCGGATTTTCATGGGGAGATTATTTAAAATTTTGCATTATTTAAATTTTGGAGCCATTGCAATGGCTTCATTTCTTTGAAAATTTGCTAAAAACCCCTCTCTTATATAGCGCCCAAATGAATTAATTTATATTATTTCGTGTCATGGCCAATCTTATACATAATCTCGAATATTTTCAGGACACTTGTAATGAAATTTTGTACAACTATATGTATACAAATTTATATGACTTATCAGAATACTCGTCTATATTAAACGTAGGAGCCAGTTCATCGCCCGGGAAAAACCCAAAGCCGCGGGTCAGCAAACCTACACCACCTCTACTCTACCTCTCATAGACGTCAGGGAGTGAGGTAGAGGTAGTATAAAAGGGACTGATCCCAAGCCTAGGGATTCATTCCTTTGGCAATTCCTGAACGTAGAAGTTCCTGTGAAACCTGTGTTTTCCATTGCTATACCTACATCTCTCCTAAAAATGAGGCAGACACGCTAAAACAACCTCACAAATTACAGCCAGTAAATTCTGTCTCCTGAACCAAATATTTAACTGACTAAGTGTGTACCACTGGCCCGTCCTATAATAGACGTTGGTAAAGGAACAAAAGGGAACTACAAGTAAATTTTACACTTCTACTCTCTGCTGGACTGATTAGGTGTATATCACCAGGCCGTCGCTCAGTCGGAATAGAACTCCTAAAATTTTAAAGTTACCCTTACCTCGAGAGAAGAGACACATTGGGAAGGAAATCCAATATTTCTTAATAAGCGAATATTTGCTCAGGCCGTCGAAATATTGGCTCTGAACCAATCAAGTGTTTGAACGCATTATCAAAATGTTTGCCCAACTAGGCCTAACTGCGGACCGTCGTATCCAACATAGGTATGTAAGAAACTTGATAATTTTCTCAAGAGGAATTTTAAATATTAGCGCGTCAGTCAATACCCCTAGCAACAGGGGAAAAGTAAAATTGTAGTCGAAACTAAATTCCCTTCAACACCCAAACATAATCTGGTCATAAATAACTGATTTAAGATGTCGGAGGCACAGTGACTAGTTAAATTAAGTCGCGTAGCCTAAGGTTTATGGGAGGTTATGAGAATTGGAGGGCATAACGAGGCGTAACCGTTATCAATCAATGCGGCTTCCAATTACGTGAATGGCTTTCAGGTGGGTTCGTGCCTCGGTCAGCAAAGTGCTCCAACAATACAATGAATTACTGTAGCACTTGAGGGAGATTGTAATCTTGAAACGGGTCTGCTGACTCAAGTACTCTTGCGAACTAACTTGTTATCTGAAGCTGGTATATTCAGTTTGTATAATCCACCGTATTGCTCTTACCCATTTCGAAGCGAATGATGAATATTCCCACCTGATGTGAAGAGACCGCAGTTGTGATCGGTTTCACGAGAATACTAATATAATGGTGTGAGAATTGGAGATTCGACTACGAAACGACGACCTGAAACCTACAACGAGCTTCTAAATCCCGTTCTGTTAGCTGTTTCCCAGTTTAATGTTGGCGAACTTTTCTCCAAAAATCGTTTTTATGTTGATAATAATATTGATGGAAAAACAAATTATTGCAATTATTGTTCGGGCGCAATATTGAATTTCTCCTTAGTTACCTTTTGATGTAATAATGACACCATGAATATCTTTCTCCACACCACAGCTTGGAAGTTTACCGCCGACATGACTTTATGTTCGTAATCCGACGCTCCTGCTCCCTGGCGGCGGCCCTTGCCATTAACCAACTGGCTTTAGTCATCGAGATATGAGTAGTAAGAATAGCTCTACTCTTACCCCGATGGCATTAGCACAGTTTCGCCCCCTTGCAAGTGATAATTTAGCTTGAAGTCTGATGATAGCTTCAACGAAGTCATGGGTCATGTACACCATGTATCCATTCAGCGACAATGACGTCATCAAATTTTCTGAAATTAATTAGAAATTGACTACGTATGTTCGGGCGAAAGCAAAATAGCTATAATCTCATCTCACTCCCAACTGTCAACTAAAAAACTCGTGGGTAACGCTCATCCTCTTTACGTCGCAACCCAACCCATTTGGTCGTAACCCAATGTCGTATTGTAACCCATGTATCGTAATCCAATGTCCTTTTGGATCGGTTGTTGTCTGTTTTGAACCATTGTGGGGCGTATCGAACGATCTATTATCAAAGTTCTTCCTTTTCTTTCCAGGTGCGTTAAATTTATCCGACGGCGCTGACAACTTTCACAACTTCATTTTTCACTGAATGAAACTCAGGCTTATTGAACCAAGCTCGCGTATTTTAATCGAGCTCAATAAAACGGGACTCTAAAACGGAGATTCATAGTGTGTTTGAAGAAATGGAATAAGTAAGTACAAAATCAAGAAATATTTAAGAAAATCACTCCGTGTGTGTAATAGGCTCTGTACGTACACATGCCTACCGACTGACCATACTAATAAACAAGATTATGAAGTCAAAGAGAGACAACTCCGACTATATGAAATTGCTCATCTACAACATCTCAACTACAATCTGTAGTGGGGTAGGTACATCGGAAGGTACATGTGAACAGTTTTCATGGTGAAGGGAGGGGAGGTGTTTCCATTATATTATGTACGTACCTTCTCACATCTAAACAATCATTGGGTGCATAATACGGAGGCTGTTAGAGTCAAAAAGGAAAACCACGTTCCAATATAATAACGTCTAGTGAGGTTGATAAACGGACGCATAGACGCTAAAGGAGGGGTGATAATATCTCAGACATGGGTTAACAGGTATTTCCAATTGAAGTAAGATTTACTGCATTGACACCTGCTTCAATGTTGTCAATAGGGCGGGAACCTTTATCTAAACAACACTGGTATATTGCGGGCCTGTTTCAATGGTGTTTCAGTTTATTGTGGCCGGCGAAGGTTTACAGTGGTCGAAACAGCTTTGTCCCTCTCAACGGTTGGGACCAAAGGGGAAACAACTCTGAAGCCTCTCACACACTAGTGCCGCACATATAGCACTCGTGCCGCGTAAAGTACCGGCAAATAAGTGAGGTGGAAGCGACGAGCTGGGAACGCTGTCTTGGGGCGAGCTATTCATATGATCTAAGAAAAACACGGGGCGATCCGATACTTATCAGCTGATGATCGGGAACATTAATGTCGGCAGGTCCCTAGCTATCCTCTCAATCCAGGTCCTTATCTTGCGCCTTCCATCGTCGTAGTCGAGATTGGCATCGGAAGGAGAAACACCGTTGGAAACGCATACGTCGGTCTCACCCGATGAAATTTTATAGATACAGATCGGCTATAGATAAAAGATACATCGCTATTGAGATAAGAGGTAGCTGTTATATAGCCGAAATATACACAGACAAGCGTTTGTGCCTTAGGATGACATAAGTCAGCCGATGTTCAAGGTATGATGCAGCACCTTTCACAAAAGTCTTCGATTTCATGTGGGATACAAAATCGTGGTGCATTAAAAAGCTAAGTAGGTATTTCGATTTCGTCGTTTTGGGATCGATGAGGACCTTCACCTCTCATCCTTCATGTTGTGACCGATCGAAAATATCTAGTTTCATGTTGTACAGCCACTGAAACATAGAAACAGAAACTTGATACATGATTTTATTCATTAAATACATTATGAATATAATTTCTATAAAAAAAAAGATAGGTACTTAGCAGTTGGCAGTTGCCCAGTTCAGATTAATCTAATGTGCACTAATACCAGGGCTGTCGCCATGGGGGGGGCTGCTTATGAAATTTCGGACCGTGAAGATATAAAAGAATAATAGTCGGAAAAAATAATAATAAAAATAAGAAATTAAAAAAATAAAAATGAGAGAAAGGAAAGGGAGATGGAATAAGAAAAGGGAAAGAACCGGGAGAAGGTTGGGATTTCCCAACTTGCATAACTTGGAGTTCCCATACTCTGAAATTCTGAGTATTTTGAAAAGTTCAAAAAAGTTGGATTTCCCCCAAGTAAGGTAACAGACCTGCTTGTATTAACCCAAGTTGGATCAATCCAAATTTTGAAGTGAAAATGTTTCAAAATTCCCAGCTTTTCGCT
>JAEMON010000008.1:23911688-23922547 GCA_030264115.1 Lygus lineolaris | reverse complement strand
TATCACAAAAATCAATCAAAATTTCAACAGTATAGGAATCCATCAGTTTGATGTCGAAGTAGATTTTAATAGGGGAATGGTCCTCACTACATGATTCAGCGTGAAAAAATACCCTGAAACCATGCATGCATCATGTACTTGATAGTACCTATGATGCATTTACAAAACACAGGTATTTGCGCACATTTTGTGTACTGGAAAAAAATCCACTTGAGTAAAAAAAAAAAAAATAATAATAATGGGTACTCAATCCATGCAGAATTTAACCCTCCTCAACTTTTTTGTAGGTCGAATATATAATTATATATTTTTTTTATAAGTCCCGATAGTGAATTTAAGTATCGATAGTATTGTAGCGTTGGATATAGTAGAAGTATTATAATGACCAATAGTCCCATATGGATTTCTACTCATTCGGATCAGTCATAGTGACAGTGCATGCGTCAACATGCGAAAACCGTCCAATCTACAGTTGTACTCCAGACTCAATGGTCTTAATTTGCTCAACTATGATTCCAAGGCTAGGATTTCCATGAAGGTAAACCCCTACCTATCGAAATTGTTTGTTTAGAAATAAATGTAATAAAAATAGAAAGATTTATAAATTCAAAATTTATTAGTAATAAATATTTGATTATTGAAAAAATGTCGTTGGGATATCATTGGAACCAACTTTATCAGTATTTTTAAATCCGACAATGCGAACACGTGACCATCATCAACCGATGTGCCTGATGATTCACAGGGATACCGATGTTTTTAGTATGACATTAGGATGTTTTTAATACCAGTTTTCAACGATCTTCTCCGAATAATGAAATCTGAACGGCTCAAATGGTTCTGGTATCGTTGAATGTGTCACAAAACGTAGGTACTTTCCAGCGGTCCCTTATTGATGTGAAAAGTTATACAAAGTTGAACGAACTTGTTTATTCAATCAACGTCACTAAGGATGGCTGATTTCACGATGATCTTATTGACAAAATGATTATTGACAAGATGATTATTTGACAAAAACCCACCGAAATTGGCGTTGCCGTTCGAACGGAGTTGAGTAACAAACAAACAGACAAGCACTTCTTGACAATTGAATGAATTACGCTCAGGACTACTGTTCTTATTGGGGATACAGGTTGCATGTATTTATTGAATTAATTTATCATCTGCTTTTTTTGTGCTTTGATGTGTGCACGTCATTAGGTACTTCCAGATAATGTATCTATCTGCTTGCTAATACTGTTCCTTAGTGAAAGTATCACTGGCCGGTAAAGGGATGTCGCCAAAGAGATAAATATATTTCTACAGTCCATTCATCGTGTATAAGTCAATAAGGATTTTGTATTTTCATGGGAATCCTTCATTTTTTATTCCCATGAGAACCCAGCTATGCAAATATGACAGAAGAGGAAAATATATGAAGGGAAGATCTTGACTTGGTGACAGACAGTGGATCGGAAAAAATCCCAGCTCTCCAGGCCAACGGGAAGCATTTCCTCCGTAGTTTGTTGTGGTATACGATCTTGTCAATGCTGTCTTTTTGATGGATGGGCGGTGTTTCACACGTTTTTTACCTCTTTCCAACTTGGGCTGATAGCTTTATGATCTTCTGCAAAAGGTTCTCCTCGGCCGGTGGCAACTCCTTAATCGGGGGACCGTCTCCGATCGTTCGTCGATACTGGGACGTTACTCTTTTTCGCCTTTTGGGTGATTCTGCGGTCAACGCGCGAGACCGTTACGAGCGTTTGAAATGCGCTCGAGGAGTCGAGAGACGTATCACGAGTATCACTAGAAGTTATGAGCGTCGTAACTCTGATTGGCGATGAAGATGTACAGTTGTACAGTTACGAGTTCGGATTATATTTTTGATCGATTCCAACTGCAAAAGAAAGGCATTTTATCCACTACTTTCACACCAAAAGAAGAGCATCTGGTTTTTCAAAAATCTTGTTGAAGCTTTAGCTCCCATTATAATCTCGATAAAATCACATTGTCAGGGTTGTATGCTTATCCTTTAGCTACGCTCATCCGCCCAACAATCACCATTCGATGAAGATCTGTTCCAAAGTTAATCTTCGGGTAAGGGTTTCTTTCACGGTGGATCTGTCAACATGTTTTTGAAAGGGCATACATCTTATGGCCACACAAATTGTATCAACAGGGAAGTTATATCAAGTCTCCTCCTCGGTTTGAACCTTTTACTGAGCTACGTTGTTTCATATCAGGATAATCCAAATAGGTATACTTGTTTAACCCCATTAAATAATTAGTTCCAGTAGTCAGATAATTTAGTTTGATCCAACAATTTTAAATTTTCTAATATAAAATAAGATGATAGAATACAACAATTCTTCACTAGGTGACTGAGTAAACTCCTTGGCCTTTCATCTACCTAGGCTGAACGGTCACTTTCTAACATAACAGTTCGTTAAGAGTTTATCGTCCCCACCCATATCCACCCAAGTTTGACCATACGAAAATCTTTGAGTACCTATATCCGATTCTTGGATAGAATAATACGATTGGGAATAATAATGGAAAAACAGAAGGTAGAGGGGAGAGTTACATGGAAGCATTGATTAACTTCCATTATTTAAAATAATTGGTTCACCAGTGAGTAGTTCGCTATCCACGGGTCTCATGTTCAATAATACTTCCTACTAAGTACAACCTGAAATTACATACAAACAATTTCGTAACTAAATAACTATATTATTATATCTTTCTTGCACACCAATCTCACGGAGGCTCCATTTCTAATTTCGTCATCAAAGGGTAACTTGTTATTTTCACCAAGCAGTAGGTAACTACTCACGAAGCACTACGTATTATGATCATAATATCACCCATAAGTACCAAAGAATCTCCTCTCAAAATGACATCATGTCCAGAATTCTTTCAGCTGATCCGGATGACTCACTTTCTTGACTAACTAGGTACTGTTCAAATATTAAAAATTCAATCCAAGTTTGTAAACCTATATAGATCGAATTGGCTGCATGTGAAAACCATTCGAAATCAAGATGTCGGTCGCGTCGATCGATGACAAACATGATTTCCACCCTCAAAAATATTTGTGTTCCCATCGAGAACATAATTTTACTATGAATATTAGTTGACGAATTTAGATCAAGCTCGGCAAGATGTATCAGGTATAATAAATTATGTCCTTTGTGAATACTTTTATGCATTGAATATAAATCAAGGATGTTTCCTGGTGTAAAGGCTTAATGATGGAAATCACTAATACGGTGTTTTCTAGAGCTACGTAACGTACATGTTCGAGATAAAGAGATATCCTAGCATAATATCCAACTCGTGTAGAGCATGTCAGACAATTTATTACTCTGGATGGGCGGAGCTTGCACAACTCTATTGATAATTATCCCATTTATACGGAGAAACGGATTAGTAGGGGCAGCAATGAGGCGCCACAGGCAGACCGTCGCACGAACATCATAAAAAGAAGGGAATCGCTCCAAAAGATCATGTCCAAATATTCCCATGAAGAGATCGATGAATAATTCATGACCGACCTGTTTAATTGATAAGTTCGAGAAACAGTGATTAAAAGAAAAAACGACGAGGAGACCCGATTACTCCCGAAGTGCGTTTCCGATTCCGATTAGCATCCCGACTCTATAATCGTCAGAAGAAGAAAAAAATTATTCCAAATGACTCAAAGTCGTTTCATTCAGAGAGTTGCATTTAGTAATTAACATTACCCCACGCCTTGGGGGTTTGGAACAATGCCATCCCCTTCCCACATAGACCTTAACAATATGCCTACGCGCTTAAAAGGGGAAATCAAGGGGGCTGCCGTAGGCATAGAGTTCTATATAGATTAATGCGGTTCATAAATATTATGGTTTCCTCGGCCTAAACGGAGTTGTACAATAATGGCCATTGTAATACACGGGGAACAAGGGCGAGTATGTGAATGAGAATCGATTACTTACGGAAAATGACGTGGATTCAATGTAAGTCACTTTTACTTAGTTCATAGTACACGTTGTGGTATACTACGAGTATATCTATCGCCTAATGATGTTTGAGCGAACGAAAATTATTCAGTTTACCTATTAGCGTTTTGATTGTTGTCATACTATTTATCAGAGAACTTCGGATTGGAGGAACTTATGAGGTAAATTACGATTAGAATAAATTAAGATCATTGCAATTTAGGGCCTTTTCATTTACAATACTGGGATTTAATATGTAAAGGTAAATAGCACGCCATTTTAAACAGTATGTAATTCTATTCTTTTCAAACAATACTTCAAATAGTAGGTATATCAGATGGATTTTTCATATTTCTTGGGAGTTCATAGTTATTGTAGTTCGAAACGTTCCAGTCATGCAGCATGACTTAATTAGTGAATTTTCGAGAATTTTTGACGCAATTTTTTGAACCGATTTTTATCATAATTTTTAATAATTTTTTGAAATATGAAAATTCCTAATATTTTATCGGCCATTCTTATAGGAAATTTGCTCAAACCCGGGGGCAAGTTGGGGGCTGGCTCCAAGTCGATTGTTTACGAATTTCGTCGCGATTATATCAGTAACAGCTACTGCGCATGCGCAACATTACGATTTGTTTTCAAAACTCCGAAACTATTCTTCCAATGGGGTGTGCGCATGGTTATCTTTTATCTTTCCAAATTATAGATCTCAGTGAGAGCTTTCCAAAAAGATGCCACAATAGGGGTCTCCTATGAGCGGAAAAGGGTTTTGAAATTAATAATAATGACGTCACCGACTCCCTTCCCGCCTGGGGAAGACCCTCAGTGCCCAAATAATTCCGACGTCACGCGCCTCTTCCCAGCTATTTTCCGGCTTAACCAAACGGAATGTTCAGTTAAATATTGGCAATGAGGGTTTTCGAGAGGGCTGAACCCGAATTTGAGGTCGAAAATGTAAATTTCCGACCCATTACCACACCCTATTACGGTGACATTTCCTGATTCGATAAGCCCTTGTTACAAGAGTTTGGAAGCAATACTGACCATATTACCTTCTCTTCTCCATTACTTGTATCCTATACATTCAGAGAAGAAGAGAAAAGTTGGGAATGGAGGAGGTGAAAAATAGCGTGGAATGGAAAAAATAGAAAGTAAATAGATTCCCGATTTCATTTGCTATACTCTTTGAGTATCAACTTGTAACTAAGTTACTATGTATATAATGTATTCAATCATAACTGATGTACCCTGCTTCCTGATTTTAGCAAGAACGCTGCAATTGAGCCAGGATGGTGTTTTGTGGAGGGTGAGAGCCATCCAAGCCAAACCGTATATCCCTCCTACTCGAAGGACCGAGTCCAGATATATATACTAACGGGCCCACAGAATCCAATTGAGAGGCCTTTTGTATAATTCAAGAGGGCTCGCATTATAATAATGTTACATCGGAGGAAATGAAGAGTGGAAATTAAATGGAGCGTTAGTCGGTGAGTGAAGAAGTGACTGATACATAACTCGCCCGTAACGAGATCTCGGCCACCCACGCCTTCGACCCCTTCCGTCTAATGATGTCCAAGTCATCGACAACTCACTTAGGCCCTCCCAACGTAATTTGCTCTGTATCAAGTCGGGACCTTTCCTTACTCCTTAGGTATAGCATTCGTTCGAAACGGACCTCCAACAGATCATCATCTCAGTTGTTATGCATTTACTACATAACTAATGAGCAAATGTTCTTTCATATTGTCGCTCTCGTTCCGAACGAATTATATCGGACAAGTCACCATGATCTGTCGGAGTTTCTTTCTCGTACAAGGGGTTTCCGATTTACCATACATTTTTTTCTGGCGTTCCTTCAGCCCAAAATATGAGGATCACCGTTCGTTCCAATCGGCCCTTCTGGAGCTGAAAAAACCACATATTTCACTTTTAACTGTTTGAAATTTCCCTCCACATGGTGGTCCCGAATCATCTATAAAGAATTTGCGATCTTATAGGGAGTTCCACGCTGGTATCGTGATCCCTAATACACCATTATATTTAAAGTGTCCCTGAATGAACTTTAACCGTTTTTATGTCAACAGCTTAACGACTAACTACGTTCCCAGTTTTTCATTCTCATGTACACATTGGGTGCTCCCTGGATGCTCGGTAGGGATCTATCCTACATGGAGATCCTACCGCATGGTAGGAACGTGTTACTACCGGAGGCACCCATTCTATAACAGTTATTGCGACGCTGGCGGCATTCGTTTTGACACACACTACACGGTCGAGAGTCATAACTTAGGATAGTGTTGGCATTGCTGTAGTTACCTTTCGAGTTTCCCGCAACGCCTCAGCCGCACGGGAGGGTAATAGCGAGTGACTCGGCCTATATCCCTATCTAATGTTGGGCGAAACCGTTTACGGCCGATGTTCCCAACCTTCGCCCAACAACTCGACGACGAAGGGGACGACGAAGTGGGGATTCTTCCTCCGAGGATTGTAAATAGCCTGCGATAAGTTAGGCGGGACTGAGTAAAGTGCAAGCGGCTGTGAGCATAAGATGGGGAATCCAACTGTCATAGCGCACCCCGGTGGAGCACCGCGCTCCGTCAGATATTAATGCCTCGAGGCGATCCAAGACCTCCAAGCAGTCCTTCCTTCTTTCTGCGTTTACTTGAAGGGGCCCTGCTGATTTATGATGCAAAGCTAATATTTGCCTAAGCAAATAATTAATTGATCTTTGTTGGAAAATCAATGAAAAACGCGGCTCCAATCTCCCATAAGAAGGAAGGACATAGCATGTGGACATCTAATCTCTAATCTCTATATTATGGATTCCGGTAGCTACCTGCGGTGGGGGACCTTGCCAAACCAAATACTAACCTGCTGAAGGAACCTTGTCAAAACAAGCTCATACCTCTAATGTGAAATCGTCAAACCAAGCCAAGGCTACAGTTGAAACCTTGCTGAACCAGAGTTCGAGGCTGCAGTTGGAACCTTGTCTAACCGAGTGGCGTATTATCCCAACTTCAGAACGAACCAAATGGCCGTACTTCCGTAACGAATTTCGGTCTTGCGATTGTCATGATAGGGGGAATCGGAGTTCTATCCCCAGCTAAAACAGAAAGTTCAGGAACTCTGATTGGGTTATCCAGTAGCACATAACAAAGACAACCTCGAGGAGGTTGGCTGAGTCGTCTGCCATCTCCCATCCATATTAATTCTATTTACGGTAAACAAGGCTATCAAGATGAGATTTTGGATGAAAATTGTTGATATTATTTCCCAGATCATTCGGAAACGGAACGTTTTCCTCTCTGATGGTATACCTATAGTTAGGTATGTTCATCGTGCTCAGAACAGTTTGTTTCCTGTGTGCTCTTAGGTACTTTCGGTTGCAGAATTCAACGAGAGCATGATGTATGTTGTTTCTCAATCATTTATGTTTTACTTTCTCTCGTAAGTACCAATATCAGCATCATCTTACTGGGCTCGAATTAGCATCGAAGATGGTGTAGAGGCACTTTTTTTAAATTGAGTTACCTAGTTCTAAGTTTTTGATTAACTAGAATCTTGCTGTCACTTTTTATGATTATGCTCGTTCAGCCTCTCTAATAATATAAGACTAGTTAAGACATGTGGGGAACATTTTTTACACAAATTTCGGCATGAATAATACCCCTTCAAGCATTTATTCACTGGTTGTTTCAATATTCGAGCTTAGGAAATAACAACCGTATCCTCAACTCATTCTCCACGCCAACTCATTGAATATAATATCGGTGCCCAACTCGAGTTCATCCGCTACAGAACCCATCTACATGAAGTTGAACCAAACCCACGTATTGTACATTGCATCACAAAAAAAGTTCGAAAAACACAGACCACATTCCATTCCCAAATAAACATAGGTGCTAGACGGATAATACACAATTTCTACCCCATCGAATCACCGTATAAAAACCCGAGAAAAACCCATCACTTTCAAGTTACTCTGCGTCCGCATCAAGACTTCCTTCAGACCTTTCGAAACGTTTGAACATCGGTTATAGAGGGCCAATCATCGCTTATTATTAGAGTTCTTTTATTCCTAATGACCACCTCCCCTTAATGGTCATTTCGACCACCTAAATAGAGTGATTCCAAAGTAATCCCGTCCTATACGTAAGTCTCCCTCTGGAAGGTGGAAAATCGCAAATGACACAGAAGCCGTTTCAATGATTTATGGCTCCCGGCTTCAGGCTGGTAATAGCAGTGGCTTGTATTCTTGCGAAAGGTAGGTAATGTGGGTGTTTTGGCACGCGGGGACCGTGCATGGTGACCCGTAAATTTTGAAAAGGTGTTTTCCATTATGTTTTTTTGTCTCCCTTTCGAAAGATTAGAAAGGCGATTTATTGTTTGTCTACTTTTCATTCAAGGCCGCTCATATTAATATATTTCGCGTGGGTAAAGGTGTGGAGTTGTCGATTCATCACTCACCTGATTAACGGTCTTTCACGAGTTGCATAATACATACGGCTGCATACCTAGAATCCGATGTTTTGTTGAGTTAGGTAGGGAGACATTTTTCATCTGAAAGACGACGTGTGAAACGAACAACATTCGATCCTTACAACGATAAAGAAAGGAATAAAAGTGGTGATGTATGTCTACCAAAACTAATGCTCACTCTGGAAACATGATTTGGTGCTTCTGTTAAGAATAGAAATGGGGCCAGTTGATTATTGATTTACTACCCACCTGGTTTACCGTGCTTACATATCTATCTTTATGTAAACTAACATGTGCGGCGTATGTTACGATAAACTGGCTGGTTATAAATTGATACTTAATCAAGAGTATAAAATACACTTGGCAACGATTTCTTGAATACCTATGCATTCTTATGGTCACATAAGTGCGCAATGAATGGAGAAATAGACACATAGGTACAGAAGGAATAGCGAAATCTTACTATTTTATTGAATAAACTACTTTTTCTTACCAATGGATTTCCATGATCTTGCTTTGAGTATGATAATTTTCAGGCCCGAAACCCCTGAAAACAACACTGGTGGTTTATATTTGATTTGTAGGTACCTATTTCTAATAATTGACTGTCATCTGTGGATCGCACAGTTTATTGTTCAACTTTGAGGTTGTTAAACATTTGAGCATTTACATAAAATGTGTGCCCGAAACTCAATCAACCGATTTATACACCGAATTCTTAACCTTGCATTAAAAATCCAATGTTCCGTTCAAGAAGTGTTACCCCTGCAAATTTTTATTTTGTTTTATTTGAAAGTTGGGAGTGAGATGAGATGAAAGGACATTTGGTGTATAATTGTTATGATCCATGAATCCGTTGAAAATAAATTATGCAGCGCGACGTTCGTTCGTTATCACTCGCGGATAAGCAGGGTTGAAATACGAACAGAAATTCATTCTGGCTGTAAACGCCCAAGCTGTGGCGTGGAGGAAGCTGTTTATGCAGTGAATCACTAGTGCAACGTAGGAAGCTATCGGAAACCAAGGAAAAACTGGTATAGAGCGCGAACAATGTGATTTTTCTCACCGGTTATCAGCACAAAAATCGATTTTAGAAAAAAACGGGTAACGCTCAATCTGACATAACAGTGTAACAAAACACTAAAATAACGAAAAACAGTAAACCTGCCTAGTGTCTTGAGCTACTATCGGTTAGAGTTTGTGGAACTGGTGTCATAGAGTATGCCTCTTCCACCTTTTTCCGTTGTATCATGTCGTTCAGCCGTCGTGACACCAGAGGTGGTCCTTTCGCAGATAGAAAGACAATCGCCCTGATCTCGACTCAAGAAGAATAATTCATCATTAGGGACCAAAACCCACCACGGTGGCCACCCCTAAGCCCACTTTTGTTGTACTATCGGGGCATAAATGGCATCTTTCTATCAGATCCATGGTTCAAGGACTCGGAATCTAAATGGGCCCACGTCTTAATCTGCCCTAGTTCTTCGAGTCATTTGCATGAAAGGATTGTGGCTTAGTGGGATTTTATCGAAATCGTTAGTGTGAGGCAGGAGATGAAATTTATGAATTTGTGATTCACACAGCAAACGATTTTGTAAGTAACCATAACGAACGTAGGTATTGCAAAGGTAGGGTTATTTAAAAAAAATGGCTAGATGCAAGATACGTCCAAAAAGTAACAAGTTGATTCTTTGGAAACATATTGAGAGGAAAAATTATGTGCAACTCCATTGTGTTCACCGTATGGATTCAGATAAATTGTCAACACACAGTAACATCAATCTATTTCATATTTTCTTTGTCAGGACTTTTTTAAGTTACATTATGTGAGTGCTATGACAATAAAAGTCCTTGTTTTTTCTATTACAAACTGTATTTTATTCTCAGGAGCTTTCGATCAATCCTCTGGTTGTCATTTTTAACTCAACAGCAGGTAGAGAGCTCTCTTGGCAGGAACCGACTAACGGTTATTTGGTTCCTGCCAAGAGAGCTCTCTACCTGCTGTTAAGTTGAAAATGACAAATGACGTTGATCGAAAGCTCCTTAGATTGAAAGACAGTTTTTATTAGAAAAAAAACAAGGAATTTTATTGTCATAGCACTTACATAAAATATATATTTCATTATAAACACGACAACACTTCATAATAATGAGGCACGAGCTGTTTGATACCCTTGGCAAATCTTCTCCCCAAGACTTACAGGTCGTTAGTTAGATTAGATCCTCAAGCTGTTTGATAAAACAAAAATCATGATTGTTGTGGTATGGATGGATCATTTCCTTCTAGGGTTCAATAATGGGTTTGGAGTCGGTTGTAATATTTATTACATCTTGGTGGTGGTGCAGTTCCGCTGATACATTTTCAGCTTCTTCAGCTTACATTTTCAGACAAATTTTTGTCATAAGACTAATAATTAA
>JAEMON010000008.1:23870128-23882028 GCA_030264115.1 Lygus lineolaris | reverse complement strand
AAAAATTGTGTTCTATTTTAAACCGATGGAAACAATATACCTCCCTATTAGAAATTTTCGAGCTAGGGCGTATTGAAAATGTCATCCCCTATTTTCTAACCCTTAGAAAAGACTGACGGTAACGCCAAGCTTCGCGGCACAACTAGACCCCGAACGGGGCCAGTATACCAAATTTCATTCATTTTGGTCCATGATAACTAAGGAAAGTGCCGCGTACGGCGGATGGACGGATTTTTTTAAATTCGATTTTTGGATTCTACGTATCTTGAAACGTAAAACCTCGTAAAAAATTTTTTTTTCGTGCTCGATTCCAACGGTTCATTATTGAAAATAATAAACCAAAAACACATTACCCCCAGCCCATAGACATATCCATGTCGAAACTCGGCATGCACCCTCCATCAGTTCTAAGCTGTTTAGCAATTCTTGCTGAAGCAGTTGTTTATGACGAAGTAAATATCCCAACATTTATGTGGTTAGCGTGCTTCATTTATTGTCAAGGCATCACAAGGTCTCACTGAAAACTCTAACCCATTTAGTTTGTATTCCTACGTACCAATATACTTCTCAGAAGGATGTAGAAGGAAGAGAAAATTGGCAGCATGAGATGTGGTGTGATGTCTAATAAATTCAGAGCATTCCATCCAGTGGTGAATAATTTTTATGGGGTGGAAAATGTGGAAGTTATATTCCCCAAACAACCGTTGATGTTGAAACCTGTGATGAAAAGCATCAAAAACGCAAACTACTACATTCAAATATTTTTTTGTGAGCCCCTCGTTTTTCACGTCCACGATCGATACTGTGTAAGTTTGTTGATTTGATTAACTCTGATCTCTTATCACACAACCGGGCGCGCGCATTCGGCAACGCATTGGTTTTGGCAACTCAAGGGTTTCCACCACACTCTGATTTTACAGAGGGAATTTGGAGGATAAGTAAAACGTTGTAGAGTGAACATATCTTTCTATGTTTTTGAATCACCCCAGTCAACAACGACCCTTTGTATCTACATTGAAAAAATAAATAAATATGACTCATACTGACATAGGTAGTGCGTAGGTATATCAAGAAGGAAAGACGCAGTTATTTCCTCAAAGTGGATTCCTAGACCTGCTCATTGATTGATCGATACAGAAGAATAGGTAGTAGTGCTAAGTAAACCAATCTGAAATAATTTGCAGCATCATTTTTTGCGTGAATAAGTACCGATTAAATTGTTGTGCCTTATCCCGAATCCCTCTAGTTTTCATCCTGGGGACTTGTAACACATTAATGGTCTCTCATTCACTCCTCCTGAACTTATGAAAACCTTTGAACGCCCATATCTCACAAAATGTATAATTATGTTTCAGAAACAACTAGTACTCCATTTGATAAACCAACGGCGAGTCAAGTTTTCAGCTTGTGGCTTTTTCACTATTGGGTACCCTATCTTCACATCAGTAAGCACTATTTTGTATAACGACATCAGTTTTATTACCTAGGTCTGTGAATGTTGTTTGGAAGGTAACCATCGTGTATAAGTATAACCAATAATATAATGACATAGCTGAATTCTCTTTTAGGCCTCTTGAGCTGTAGGTAGCCGGCTTGTGCCTCTCTCGTCACTGACGCGTAGGACCGATGTGCAGAGGGCCTTTAGAGCGTGTCTCTATAGAAAGACCCTTGAAATTATTCATAGATTCCCCTGCACAGGGTAACTCGTCAGCCTCACCTCTTGTGGTAGACCAATGTTGAGAAACATAAATAAAATCCCCCGGAACAAACATTCGACGTCCGAATAGAGGCAGTGGCCAAGGGGTTTATTTATTTGTGATAGAAATAAATACGAATTTTCATTTTGATAATTTTTCCCTTTGTCTGTTCTCGAGTTTAGCTGATGAAGTCAAAGTGGACAAAATTCAATATAAGTCAAACAGTCAAAATTCAATTATAAATATTTATTTCGTTGAGTAACCTTCACCGTATCCCAATTGATATTTTACTAGTCAACACTCAGTTTTTCCTCATCCTCTCCCTGAGAAAATTTCGTTTCTCAGCCTGGAGTCGAACCCAGGCCTCGGGTGACGAACGATTTCCGACTTGCGCCTTACACCGCTCGACCACCCGTGACGGCTCACTTCAAAATTCAATTTAAAATCGAAAAATCAAAATCTTTATTTTGTCATAGTCAGGTATCACACAGCAAATGAATGATGATGACAATGATATTGATGTTTGTGATTGACAAATTAATGTTCTAGAGGTTTGTGCATAAGGACTCGCAGGAGGACTCCACATCAGTGGCTATCGTGGTCATTAATAAAAGCCAGATTAGAAGAGTAGATACCTATACCTACGTTTCTTTCCTTTGCGTTGGGGCTGTAATTCTGTAATGAATGGTCTGTTAGACCGGGGTGTGGCGGAGCGGTTAATATTATTTTCTGCCACCACGTCTGATTCCAAATTAGCATCAGTTTACAAGAATATCATAAGATATTATGTAGCCAGAGAAAGCTGACAGGAGCGCTTCTTTGGTAGTTTCCCCTCAGTTTCCTCAGGGTGAATCACGTACACTTGCCAGCTTGATAGCTAACATTTCACTGCTTGGTCCATGAAATGTTGTGCACAAAAAGATGGTACACTCGCCGTACAACGCAGTTATGGATCTCAACGGAATGACTTAAGGTCTTCCAGGTGTTCTTCTGCTTTCATTTGAGGTGAAGTTTCTTCTCATTTGACCAGAATTTAACCTGCAGAAACTTGTAAAGTACGGCTCTTCCAGTCCTCGAGTAATCCTCGTAGTTCTTTCCCCGATCCAGGAAATTGATGTAATTTGGAACTTGCATGATTATTTTTCATTTTTTAATTTGAATGATCTTAGAGAGGGCTTTCCAAAATGGTGCTATATATGGGGGGGTATGAGACAATTGAAACTAATTAAAAATTGGTTTTGTACTTTTAAACTAATTGACGTCACCGACCCCACGCCTACCTGGGCGGGTCCCTCAGCTCCCATCCTTTGCAGGACCTAAATGACGTCGCACGCTCATTTCATTTTTGTTTTCTGGTCAAACCAGTAATTTCAATCTGAAGATTGGCACCAGGGATTTTTGAAGGGCACTGAATCGGATTTTGAGGTTCAAAATTCCGACCCATGCAAGTTTCCCATTACCTACCGAATGGTTGTTTTCATTTCGCAGCAAGTCCGGCAGTCCAGGATTCGCAAATGATTCAGAATTTATTATTTTTGCAGATTATTGCTGCGGCCAACACCTACTTGCTGATCCTCGTTCAATATTATTGAGGTTTGCACGTCTGAGTACACATCTGGTAACAAAATACCTGTGAAAGTCTATACGAAGTTGTATCCAACTATGCCTAATTTACGAAGGCACCTGGGGATCATTGAGTTTTATAAAGTGGGGATTGAGTGATATTGATCTACAACCGCAGAAAATCATTACGATTGGTAACCCCTTGCACTCCCAATATATGCTGCTGTGAGACACAAGTCATTTCTTTGGTTTGGTTTTGCTAGTATAATCTAGTATCATCAATAAGAATATCTTCACATCAATACATAAGTTGCACCCCGAAGATGTTTCACCATGTTTGAGAGTTGGCTTTTTAGTTTAGGATCTATCTGACCCGAAGGGTGAAGGGAAATAATATTGCAATCAGTATGGAACACAGACATGAATTTCACTATTTCCAATTTTAAAATCAATATTACTGTAGAAACTAGTAATTAACGTATGTAGGTATATCAGACAAAGTACCTAAGTGATTATTAGCGAATTTCAAGTAAGAGTACGAATAGTAGTAGTAAGAATTGTATGAAACAATATTAGGCATAATTCGTAATTTTCAGCACTTTCCTTGTAAGGGGAGGAGTACTTAGTAGTAATAAGAAATGTAGGTAGGCATATACAATTTTTTCAGCATATTTCGTGTAAGGGGAAGGGTACCTAGTAGTAGTAAGGGTACCTAGTAACTATATTAGTCAACATACGTTATTTTTAGTACCTTTCGTGTGAGGGGACGCGTACTCAGTGGTAGTAAGACATTTATGTAAGTATATTAGGCAAAAGTTAGCACAATTTTGGCAATTTGGCATTTTTAGCACTTTTTGTGCGTAAGGGGACGAATAGTAGCAGTAGGAAACGTACCTAGGTATAGGCAAAATACTTAATAGCACTTTTCGTGTAAAGTGCTTCGTACTTAGTAGTGCTTAGGACGAGTAGGTACTTACTAAGTAGTTGTAAGAAATGTGTGTAGGTAGATTAGGCAAAATACGTGATTTTTAGAACATTCCGTGTAAGGGGTCGAGTACCTTGTAGTAGTAAGAAATGTATGTAGATATATTAGGCACAATACGTGATTTTCAACAATTTTCGTGTAAGGGGAGTAGTAGTAAGAAATGTATGTAGTTATATTAGGCAAAATACGTAATTTTTAGTACTTTTCGTTGGAGTACATAATAGTAAGATATGTAATGTAGGGATATTAAGAAAAATACGGCATCTTCTGCAGTTTTCTTGTAAGGGTACTAGTAGTAGTAGTAGTAAGAAATGTATGTAGGTATTTTAGGCCAAGTACGCCATTTCTAGCACTTTATGGGGGTGGATTTCCTAGTACCTTACACACTTGATTTATGATGTTTTTCTGAAATTATATTATAACCAAAGTTTGATAAATACAATTCACACAGAACCCTGTGGTTTGAAGAACATCATTTTCCTTAGATTATTTCGCAATTGGGTAAAAAAAAAAAAACCTATCCATATACTTTATAATTTATTTTTTAATGAGAAATTTCAAGTTTCAAAAGAATATTTTTCAAAACCAATCGACAGTTTTCCTCATCCAGATACTGTATGTTGTACTTATTGAAATTGTAATTTGAGAAAAAGTTCAACGGAATCATGATAATTTCCCATTATACCTAGTTAAATGTTTTCATTGAGTTATGAATGAATGAAAGATAACACATTGCGTAATAATTTCCAGCGTTTAAATAAACATTGTTTTATCCAGTGTTTTGTTAAACCACAATGAGGCTCTATTCAAATTAACCAACAGACCGATATCCATAATGACTCTTGGAGTATGCGAGTTACTTGTAGGTAGGTAAAGATAGATAATATCCCTTTGGTTTCTGTGTTTACAATCCGTAATGGCCTCATAACCTTCGGCTATCGACCGCATGTTGAATGGCCTATGCAAATCATAATTTGTTCCGATGCCAGTAAACTAGGATTCAATTGACTTACAACGTGAATGAGAGCGCACCGCCCCCCATTAACGTACCTACAAAATAAGCTTATACCAAGCTCAACAACTCGTATTTCCGAGAAGACACTGGCAAAATGAAGGTTGAAATCTGTATTAAATGAGACCATTGGGACGATCATATCTCCTTTCTCCGGCTCAGCGATGCGCGATGTAGTCGGCTAGATATGGACTATTACTTATGCAAATTCGAGCATTACTCAAGAGATTACCAACATGACTGTTTCAAGCCAGTGTGCCATGGAGAGGTACACGCGGGGATCTCGGCACGTTTCACGGTTGGACTGTCGTGAACTGACATTCCTCGCAAGGCCGTTCGATATTGCACGCTGTGAAGCTTTTGCTCCCCATGATCTCGTCTCCCGAGCGAATGAGGCTAACAAAAAATGTCTGCCAAGTTGGGTGAGCAGTATTTTAGCTTCCACACATTTGTAACCTGGACGTATCGAATCAGTCCTTAAATTTTTCACTGAAATTAGTTAATTATTATAGTTAGTTAATTATAGTTTTGTAGTCACGTAAGCTAGTTTTCCAGAAAATTCAACTCATAGGCAATCGTCCTGCCCTGATCCCCAATTACCCACCGAATTTGAGCAAAATCGATCCATCAGTAACGTAATTTCTTGTAATTTTGCCTAGAATAAGGAATTGACCACCGACAGACAGACTGACAGCTGAGTTGTTCCGGAGTGTCATGAGTAGGTCAATAAATGCTGAAGTTAAGATGTAGATGGAATGATTTATTGGGCTGTCAGGCCTTCTTTTATAGCCCCGAATACACACCCGGTAGGGTGGGGGTTTCTCCCCTACCGGGCAGCTCGTGTGGAGAGGGGAGACACGTGTAGCTCACGTGTCTCTTCCAGCTCACTACACGGAGTAATGCCTATGCAAACAAATTTCAAATTTGAACATGTTCAGGAGCTATTATTGATCCGATTCAGACAAAATTCATAAGCCATCGTCTTGAACACATCCCCTAACTAGAGGTACCCTCCGAATTTGAGTCAAAGCGATCCATAAGGAACTGAGGAATGGGTGTTTCAGAAAATTCTCGTTTGGGCATGCGCATGAGAAATGACCGTCTAAGGGTTAATTCGCACTATTCCTGATAATTGACTTATTTATTTGAGTTAATTTAATTTATTATTCACTTTTTAAGTAATTGACCAAAGACAGACCGTTTTATCGCACTATCAGAGCGACTAATTCTGAGGGACTGAAGTACTCCTGGTTGGAAACGCTTTCGTAGATGGTACGAGTAAAACTCGGGAACACTAAACTTATTTCGTTACCCCTTGTCACTGATATTTTACTTCAATAACGAAAATTATATTTTTTTTAAACATAATATTGTTAGGTAGGTAATGATTCATATTTCCTTCTCAAGCTCTGAATAATTTAATTAAAGTTATGTTTCTCGATAATAATCATTAGTAGTGTTGGTTACCCAAGTTTTGCAGAGGATAGTTTGGTGATCGATAAGTTTTGTATGAATATCTAAACTGACTGCAGACATTTGGTGAAATCCCGGCGTTTCCATCCACTTAAATCTCAAATGGCCTGATAATTATACCATATAAAAGGGTTTCATGACAGATGCTTTTTAATTTCACCTAATTAGGAGCACCATGGTGGGATATAAGTATCTCGTAGTTGATACGAGGCTTCACACTACTTTCTTCACCCGCAGAAAAGCAAACAACTGCTACTTTTGTCGCATTTAACGCTATTTCCGCCCTCAGAATATTCTCTTGAAGATGAGGGGTATAGGAAGTTGGCATTACTTAAAAAATAGTGAATACTGCGAATTTCATCGAAATCCTATGAGAGAGTTGAATATATAGATAGAATTTGATTTATTAGTATCTCATCCAGTTGTACAATACTTTTACAGAAAATCAAAATAAGTAAACCATTAAGTAAAGCCCTATGAGAGATTTTCCCCCAAACTCTCCAAATAACCTGCGATCAATAGCCTTCGGTATCCATCCCAATTACCCTCCGGGTAACAGACCTTACCTTACGGTGAGGAAAGACAGCTAAAGAGCTCTTTCCCTACACTGGGAACAGGGCTAGGTATATGTGGGGGCTGAACTAGCAGCGACCCTGAGGACTCCCGGATCAAGCCGACAGGATCAACATTTTATAGGATGTTTTATGGATGAGTGGATGAACGTATAGAGCTGAATCTTCCGGAATCTGCCTTACTTCTTGTTTAAAACTGGACTGTTTGACAAATTATTCGATTTAAAAATAAACATTTCAATTATAATCTTGAAAAACTAAATTATTAAAATTTTTTATTTGGCGTGTCAATTGGAAGTTTCGATTTGGGATCTAATTCTGCATCCGAATGTTTTCTTAGTTCATCACTATTTGGTCGAGATCGCCCCAGTAGTTGGAAAACTACAACAAAGGCACTTGTCTTCAGCCCTTAAGGGAAAAGCTGGAAAATGTGCTATAACATCGTTTTCATCTATTTTGCTTAGTTTCTCCTTCACAAAAAAAACCTGATGTAGAAACGAAGCCTCGAAATACGTATATACATACATACAACCTCATAGACATTTGTCCAAAACGTGAAGAAAGAAGATGGCGATCAGAACCATCCTAAAGCTGTTTTTAACAAATTCAGTTTCCTGTCAATTGCCATACCCTTTTCACCCTTTAGGGTGGGTGAGGAAAGTAAAAATCACCATCCGGCTCATAGTTAGGAACTTCTTCATCATGTACCAACCATCCAGATCACGGATAGTAGACTAGACTACTTGTCTATTAACCTTGATCCAGGTGGTAGAATTTGAGTACCCTTCAGTACCGGTTTTTTTCTGCTGGCCAAATAATAGTGCCTTTTGCACACAGTCTACTGTTGATTCAAGGAGGCTCCGTGAATTCTTTCAGATTTTTAATCCCACCCATTAAAAAGTTATGTCATGTCCTCTATAAACTGGTTCTGAACTTGAAATTTTCCTCTCTCAAAGTGTACCGTATGCTGGACACTGGTTCTTCAATAGAATCATTCTACTAACGGAATCTACCTTTCCCTGTTTTAGGGGCCAAGTCGATACAAAGCAGCCAATTGACGGGAATGATATTTATTTTCCTAATACCCACACTCGTGTTCGCTGTAAGTTGTCCAGACATAAAAATAATCTTCGAATCACTTCCGTCACGTTCGCGGAAACACAACAAAAACTTTATTCGCTTCATTACGAGAGGGAAAATATACGTCCAACAACTTCATTAACCCGCTATAAAGTCAAGACGTTTGTGAGTACAGACCTTACTCAGCTATTTTAATTTAAACGCTTGTCTAATTAAAGCCGTTGGTTTCAAACGTGACGTAGTTAGCATGCAAATGACTCTAAACATGTCATGTAATTCAGCTCAACGTACTTCAAAGGCCAATAATTGCATTAAATTTCAACCATGAACGTTGGTTCATTTGATATTCACCGGCGCAGCATTTTTATTCGACTTTCGAACGTTTTAAAATAACAGGCCGAAAATTATGGTAACGCCGAAAAAGTTGAAGCTTGGAGGTGGACCAACAATAAGAACGCTGTGGGAGTGTGAACGATTTCAGACTGAATGGATGGATTTGGAAGGGAAATGAAGAATCGTGAAAAGTTTAACTGCCATTTAATTTAGATAGGTGGTAATTTTAAGTAAATGGATTCTAATGTCAGCCGATCGTCGGTCATAATTCCATTACAAGTTGGGTCGGTGGTTTCCGTCGACTCGAAGGTAATTTTTCACCACATTCATGAGGGCGTTAGCAACACAATAACCTTCAGTTGTTCATAATCAGAATACAATGCCTTGCTTTACACTTCCGATCCATCGGAGAGGAAACGAGGGAATCTCCTACACCAACAGTGATAACTTCATCGAATCGTTTTTTCGTCGGGAATATGAATAAAAATCTCGTTTTATTCGAGCCGATCTTTACGAACGTCATTTTGAAGTTGAAGGGCAGTGTTATAGGTACGAGAATAAAGTTCTCATATCAAACCTTTGTAGTTTATAATGATTGGCCATAGCGATTGGCCAACCCCTAAAACAATCCTCTAATAAATATCACAATACCCACTCGTAGTATTCCTACGGAAAAAGTTCCTGGCATGCATGAGTTAAAGAGCGAGTTTTCGAAGAAACGTTCCAATCAATTTTTACCCATGTATGAACTATGGAAATTGTTTATATTGGGTGGGTCTTTCTTGTAAGAAACTAGGTTACCCGTGCATGGGCCCACGTGTGGAGGTGTTTTTTTAGGGTTAAATTTCAGGAATGGTTTCAGAATGGTCTGAAACAGAAAATTTTCTAAAATTTACAAATCAAAATTGTATACCATTTACATACCAATTTTAGAAACATTGCAATAGCGTGTTTTCTAAGAAAATTCGCTAAAACCGAGGAAAGTTGACTGAAAATGGGGGATTTATTTGAGAGAGCCGATTTTGAGGGGTCGAAATTATAATAGTTTTTTGGTGTTCTGTGCAGGTACAAAATTATAGTTTCAATATAGGTACGAAGAAATTCTCGACCGCAGGAATATATGGGCTTCTGCTGTTGGATAATCATGAGATCCGGTAGATTATAATTTCTTACTCTCACGTTTTACCAAATTTATTTACATCCTCAGATAACTTACGGATGATGTGAACAGGAATAACGATTTAAGGTAAGGTTAAATGAGTGGAATATGAACTACGGAAAAGCAGAAGACAGTATATTGCAAGTGATGCTTCCTGTAGAAGAGTTCTTAATGACTAAATTTAATTTACCCCGTTACAAGACCTTCAGATATTATTATTTCATGTAATAGGTATGAGAAAAACCGAAAACAACAAAAACACGAAAAACAATGTAAATATTCGTAGTCTCGTACATTCGTTATACTGTTAGGTAACGACACGTTCGAAACTGCTACTGACACAGTATTAAATTTACGGTTCCCTCGAAAGTACCTTCCTCGTGTTGTAAAACCGACCACATTCTGACCACAATAAAAATCTCGGACCGTAAATTAACGTTTCCCGCGTTTAATGACCCGATTTTGTCTCCAATTCAATGTTTTTGCGCTGAATCAATTACGAATTTTTAATCCTGATAAGTGCGGAGGTGTTATAGTCTTGTTCGATTGGAAGGCAATTAATTTGTTATTGCTTCAACTGTGTTTTTTCGCTTTGAATGTAATTTACTGTAGGAGCCAGTTGGGAACCCGAACCATAATGCTTTTTTGAGCTGAAGGATGCTCTGAAATTCGTTGCTTCTTCCCTCTTCAACTGATTTATGAGGGGATTTTGCATTAATGCGACTACTAAGCGTGCTTCCCTGGTTTTCGGTCAACGGCCCAAGAAATCGTTATGAGGCAGATGATAAAAGTTATTATTCCACGGCACTCGTCCCCCTTGTAACACCACAAAGGAGCCGTATCTAATCAATTTAGAATAAGTGTATGCTGGTGCTACTAGTTTGATATGGAGTGTTCGTTCTTTTTGAGCTGTTGCCGAAATAGCAGACTCAAAAGCCATATTTTATACCTAGTCTCCCGAAAAACGATCTAATTACCTTTGAGATCAGAGAAAATTGCCTATATTGTACAGAGGTCTTCCTTGTGACGTACCGATCCCAGTCACCGGATAGCAACACAAAAATGACCTATGTGAAATAAGAGTGGATTCATCCTTGAGGGGAATATGTTACCAATCCGTTAACTCTTGGAATTGGAGAAAGTTGGCATTACAATAAACTCGTACGAAAAAATCTCGGAAACCATTCGGTAACCGATTCTTGATGAGGTTTTCGAAACGGACTTTTGGAGCCAACCCGTTCATTGTGATTCTCCGAGACACTCGAACACGCCTTCAGGGGGTTTGATACAATCAATTAAGCCATTTAACAATAAGATAAAATGCGGGACGCATAGCGGGCGCCCAAGGTTGCTCACGAATCGCGAGGTCGTAAGTATGCAAAGAGGCGTAGGCAGCTTATCTTGTGATTCTGATCTTCGGTATCGCGATGTCATCAGGGCCAGGGGTTATCGTTTGGATTATCGAAAGCCCCCAGCGGTTGAATGGTGTTAACTCAAGTTTGTTTGGTTTCATTGTGTAAGCAAGGTCCGATTGCATCGTATTCCGTCCACTAAGTGCCTTTAATTTCGGCAGCTGAAAACGTCTGTCAAGTTGGGTGAGCAGTTTAGCTTCCTCACTTTTGTAACATGGACGTATATAATCAGTTATAGTGAATTCAGCGAAATTCGTAGAATAGTTCCGGAGCTATCCCTATGACAACGAATTTCGAGTTTGCGCATGCGCAAACTAGCTATCTTGATGAAAATCATAGGTAATTGTCTTGCTGTCAGCCCCAACCACCCTCTAAATTTGAGCTATGTATGGTGTTTTCCCTTTCATTTAAACCTTTTTCGCTTTCATTTAAACCTTTTTCACTTTCATTTAAACATTTTAAACTTTGAATTAAAATTTTTCTTTTCCCATGGATGAAAGTAAATGTTTGAAGAAAGTGAACGCATGAAAACATTATTTACACACAAGAAAGTGGTACAGGAGCAGGGGGTACCAGAAGCATCACTTGCTCCATCACTTGGGGAAGATGGTGCC
>JAEMON010000008.1:23847017-23858350 GCA_030264115.1 Lygus lineolaris | reverse complement strand
ATTTTTAGAGCTATTAGATTTTTGGATTCTACGTACTTTGAAACGTAAACATCAAATTTGAGGGGGGTAAAAAAAGTTAGTTCCCGATTCCAAAGGTTCATTATTGAAAATCTTTCGATAATAAAAAATTGCATGTTGCTATACCACTTCAGCGTCAGTGCGATCTTTATCTCATGGACGGTGGGTGTATTCTCACTATTTTAAATAGTTTACAATAAATCGTATATAAGACCCTTCCATTGCATTTTATAGCATCTATTGGCTCGATTATCGAGCCAAAGTGATTTTGAAATGTCTTCCCCCATTTTCTACCCATTGGAGATTACTGACAGAACGGCTGGTTCAGGGGAACAATTTGACCCTGAATGGGACCTACGAGTTACATATTATACCAAATTTCATCGATTTTGGTCAGAGGTATAATTTTCAGCGTCAATGCAGTTCTTTCAATGCTATTTTTCGGGTCCCATGTAATTATCATGTAACGAAAAAAAAAAAAAAAAAAAAAAATGAGGGGATTGAAAATTGTCTCTTAATCGACTCCAAAAATGTATCATTGAAAATAATAAACCAAAACTGTGACTTTGATTTAGAAATGATTGGTGTTTCGTAAGTGGTTTTTCATAATGGTCAATTCCAACAACATTATTTCAAGATCCATATAATAATTCACCATGAAAACTGCCAAAATCTGTTGAGTGAAGAATCTCTGAGTAGCAATATCATGAGACCACCAGGCTGTTTGAGTTGTGGATACTCGATCCATTAGTTTCATGTATAAGATCAGGAAAGGCTTGAACAGGTTGAACTTATTTTCTCAATGTTGAACAAGTCTTTGAAGGGACTACATGAGCTCGTCCATGCCAGGATTGCCTTTATTCCTGTAAACTACTATTCCTTCAGGTATCTCAAAGTTAAACAGGTTATTTGTCGAACTGAAATTTCTTTTAGCGAAGGGAGGGTGTGCCGATGCATATAACATCTCGATACTATAAAGGGAACTCATAAAACGGACGTTTAGAGCATGATCCTAATGGAAATTGATGAAAATAAAACTACTATTTCTGATCTCGATATCTCAAGAACCCTTCCCATACTTCGTGCGATATCACCAATAAATTTTGCTCCCTTGGTAGCAGCAATGAAAACAGGGTTGGAGTATCTAAACTACGAGATCTCAACAAGAGGCCATTAATTATGAGCGGCTAATGGCGAGTGACATGGGTGTGTCAGGAGCTATGCCAATAAAAAAAACTTGCCACCACAGGGACGCCATTAATGGTCAATAAAATCAGAGGGAACAAGGCTGGCGTAGGACAGGGGTGGTGGGCAATAATTGAATGAGTTGAACCGATCGCAGTAAGAAAGGTAGCCTGGGTTGATGGACGGGCGCGTGGAAGGCTGCCTCGACCAGATGAAGAAACCTGAGATGCATAGTCTGGGAGGTAGTCGATGACCATTCATAAAACATGATTATCCATCGTCATTATAGTCGAAGAATTTGTCATCTATATTAATAAAGTCCCAGCAATCATCGATCTCAATCTATAGGTAAATAGCTCAAAATTCAAATTTTTGGATATGATACAACTCTTAAAATTCCCGACACTTGAGTCAGACGAGGAGTTTCATGAAAGAGGGTGAAGTCAACGTCAAGGTGTCAACCTGATATTTGCAGTCATACTTGAAATACAACGAATCGATACCAGTTGATCACTCAATGATCCCGAGCAACGCAAGGCTTAACCACCAAGTGGACATTATCTGTAATTATGGAAATCGGCCCAGATGAATAACAATGTCCAATTGATCAGTAGTGGTGTCCGCAAAAATTCAATTCTTTTTTCGCTGAGCTTTCGAAAAAAATTTATTCACATCATCAGGGCAATAAGAACAACATTTTCCCTCAACGGCACAATAAACAATATAAAATCGACAAATAACCTATAATAAAACGGTAGGTCTGTACTGTAGGGACATAAAAACTAATTATGGAACTCAGTCAAAGGCAAAAGATTTTAAAGTGAAACGTTGATTCATTATTATTCGATTTGAAATAAAATCAGATTTAAGTTAGTTATTAAGTTAGATTTACTCAGATAATATGAGTTACATTTAAGTTAGACTTGAACCATTTGAACAAGGTAGGCACCAAGGTTTTTAATTCAATAATTTCGCGAGTGCTTTGCGAAGGAGGTAAAATGTCTGTGGAAACATTTCCTGATCAATTCGACGTATATAGAAGGTATAGAGTTGTTTGAAATCGGACGATTTTGAGAGGATGTTGAGGATGCGGCTGATAATAACTGTCTTATCGTACCAATGTTACGTGCGTTTATTTGTACATCTTCAGGTCGATTATTGAAAATAAGAAAAAATATGTTTAATTTCGATGGAGCATGTACATACATAGGTACCTAATTAAATTTTCGAAAACAAGTTGGACACTCCCAAAAAAAATAGTGAAGATAGGTACCTGAAAAATGTAAGTCTTAGAATTCTAGTTTCGATTCAAGTGGCGAGTCTCGTAAATGGAGACAATAGCTGTGTCTGCTGTTCTTCACTCGGGTGAACTGCTGTATAATGCTAGCAGAGCGAGGCGCCAACTCTTCCAGAACAATACTGGCGCCTCAACTACCGATCTTAAACTGTCAAATCATAGCCGTTCTGCTGATAGCCAAAGATGACAGAATCTCCCTTCAGGTACGCATTCCCGATACAGGAGAATCCCATTGTTTTCGAAGGGAAAATTTCTTGAAGTTCGTACCGAGTCGTCTGGTCGATATGGTGATTCGTTTTTAGAGGCCAATTTCGTGCAATGAGCTTGTATAATTCATTGGGCTGCCGATGCCTACCCATCAGCACCGATCCTTGGATCTCATACTCGGGTTTTTCGTGAAATGTTCAGTTTGTTGTAACTTACAATTTCGGGAAAATTAAGACACCTCGTTGAATACAAATTTTGAAGTTGGATGAATCCATCGAAGAAGCAGAGAAGTACAGCGATTCTGATTCATGTTACAATCGCGGTTTCAACAGAATTCAGTAACACGAAAGTGGAAACTGTCAATTTTGGAACAAGAACTTGGAAACTCGATTGGAAAAGTTAGCCTTCTTGATAGGTACAGGCTACTGCAGGGAAATTCGTTACTGCAACGGCACTATAATAGCTGTCACCTTGGTCTCGTGACGGCTGTCTGAAGATAATTATATTCTGATCCTCTGTTATTATTACTATTATCTAATATTTTCAGAGAGTCTTGGGCCCCCCAGGTTGAGAACCACTGGTCTGATGAAATCCTGTGAATGCGTTAGAAAAGTCTGCAAAGGGCCAAGTTGTTTTTTTTTTATTGAGCTAGGTTATCGTATAGCTGCAGTTTCAGGGGCTAGCTTGCCAACATCCTTACGTTACTGAAACAGTTGGAACAGAGACAGACTTTTACTTCAGGTGGTACTCTATTTTTTAGTGCGTCTTCTCTTACTGACAAACATGAACATGATCAAGAACTTTTTGGTCATGGCTAATTATGCTGTCTTTTTTCAAGTTTGCAAGCATCCACTGTGCTTGAACAATAAGTTGAGAATGAAATATTAAATCAAATAATAAGATTCAAGAATTAGCTAGGCGAGCAGCCACACAACTATCAATTTATTCTCAAAAAAGTCCACCTCGAGAATCAAATCTCCGAGTTAACGGTGTAAATTCAACATTATTCCGTAATAATTGCTGAAGCTACGAGTTAGGTAGTCACAAAGTTCCTACATAATGAACCGATTGCAATGGAATTCATAGGTTGGTATATTATATATTCATCCGGAGGCCAGCCCCTAACTCCCCTCCACGTTTGATCTATTAAATCGGTGTTTGTGGGTATTTTTTTACGTTTTTACATGTGCAGAGGATGCTATCAATTCAAAAGGGCTGAAAATCATAGGGTGTCATCTAGGGCCCAACCTGCACAATCCATTGAGAAAAAAAATGTTCACCTGGAGGATAGAACAGAGCTTCCGCTACGTTGGGTGCCTGTGCTCACAAGCAATATTCTTATAGGATTGTTTTTGCGTAGGAAAGCTTATAGTATTGGTATTGGAATACTTGTTGCGTTGCTCTTCCAACTGCCTATTCGTAGTTTGAATTTTTTTTATCAGGAATGAGAACACATGAAGAAGCATGTAACATGTGTGCTTCTGTCTCCGTGCACAGTATAAATATATACTACGAAGACTTGATGGTTTTCTTTACATAGATAGTACCTACCTACTAGGCTAAAGCTCTCGCTATACAACCTCTCGCTGTGTTATATACATCATTCAACCAAAGCGACGTCGTTCAATTTATTGTAAGATTTTTTTTCCTCAACATGCAAGATACGATTTAGCCGTATTTATGAACAAGGGGTTGTAAGTCCCAAGGGGTTCGTCTCGAAAAGCCTTGTTCAGTGTGGGCAGATCTCCTCCCGCTTCAAGTAATGGTCATTCGATATCGCACATTATTGCCCATAAATAATCTGATAATTCGTGCTCTACGTGGGCGGTCCTAACACCTCTTTTTTACTCCTTTTTTTCTTAGTTTTTTATTTTATAGTTTTTTTCTCCTATTTTACACAAAGCGTGAGTATTAAGAGAATCAACATAGCATTACACGATTCCTTCGACGCGTATTAAATGGGAAATCGAAGTTTTATCAGGAGTGGGCGACCTTTAATCCGGACTTGCCTGCCATAACACTCCGGTTTATCTTGAAAAATGTAATCGTTCTCTCCTGTGAAAAATATATTCCTGGTCATAGAACAACGTGAACATGGCGGCTGCGTGGCGCTCCAATTCCGACCTGTTCCTTGTACCTGAAACGATCGGTTCAACTTATTTGGGAGTCGTTATAATATCTTGGAGCGATATGTGATTTTTCAACTGGGCAAGATTACAATTTCAAAAATACCTATACTTATAAAAGTAGTCCTAAATCCGTATTCTAAGGTACAGTACGAAAATGAAACGGAAAAATGAAACGGCAAAGCGGTGATTAGCAACTGTACAAAATCCGGTAAAAAGTTAGCAGCCGTTTAAACTCGGTAAAAGTTGAAGCGTAACCAAACACGATAAAAGCCCTAGAAAACACGGTAAATGTCGTGATATGAGCTTAAATTTTACTGACCTTGCGTAAACTTGATCGGGTTTGCTTCCGAGTCTACCAAGGTAGTGGAAGCATTGTTTTCACTTTTGGGAGGTGAAAAAATGTTTACCTCCAAAATCAAAATTTCAACACGCTTTTTACCTTTTAGACCTTCATAAACAATTTTGGTTTCGTGTCTGTCTGTGTCCGGGAATCCTTGCAACACGTATAACTTCCACAATTTCCATCCGATTTGGATGGAATTTTCAGGGATTACGCGAGTTAGGTAGGCCCTAGGCCTCTATGACATTAATTACCAGCCGACTAACGGTAGCCTCCGCGTAAGCGTAAACGTGAAATCCTCGAAGTATCAATTTCTCGCGACCTCATGGTCCGAGGAAGCTGCGTGCCACACCCAACTTGGCAGACGTTTTTCTGGTGTTACAGTCTTTTGGAGGAGTTTACCGTGTTTTTGGGACGGTATAAGACTTTACCGTGTGTCGGTTGTTTAGTTGGTTGGAGTTCTACGGTGATTGTTAGTCAAAGTGTTAGTGTTAGTGTGGTGTAATGCACTAAAGCTTTACCTACTGTCACGATTTTGGAAGTGGGAACCATGTTATTTTGTCAGTGTAGATTCGTAATGCCCTTCGTGGTAAACGAAAATCCCGTCCTAATGGGATTGAATTGTACCGACATTTACGGAAACTCTTTCGGTTTTCTGGTGAATTACCGCATAAGACTTTTACGGGTGGTATAAAACTTTACAGTTGATGGAGGAGTTTTCAAAACTTCCCTCCATCAACTGTGAAGTGTTGGAAACTTTGCGATGCTAAAAGGTAAGGGGAAGGGGAGGTTATCCCTTTTTTCAACATATTAACTAGTCCCAAGTAGTAATAAGGTTATATTGAGAGTTCCTATAAACTATTTTGATAGCCGAGATTTTGCATTTTTTGAGGACTTAATGGGCTCATTTTTCAAAGACTTAGTACGTACATGTCTGATACCACTCATATTTCGCTTATTCTGTACAGTTTCAACCAACTCAATGATTGGTTCGCTGTCATGGAAATGCATCTCGATCGATGCACCCAGGACGTCGTGGAAACCTACGACGAAAATAGCGGTCTATTCACGCCCTAACCCTCCATTAAATCCAGTGATGTGTATAACGGTCACTTAGCCAGCATTAATCTTTCATATAGTCCACTATTCGAATCAACTGCACCATTATGCAGCTGTACGGGGTAACTTACGATTCATAAATCCTCGATTCGAATATTCAGGCGGAAAAACGGCAACTGCCCTGGAGTCATAGTGCACTTGAGAGCAAGTTGATGAAGGAGCTAGAGGGCGCTGGATGCAGCAGTGGCGTGGCGCTAGTTCGGTGGCTTCATCGGTAATCTATTGGCGGTGTCCCCGCAGTGGGCAGCATTGTTTAATAGGACCTACATTAGCACATCACGCTATAACTCAGCAGCTCTCACTCGGCAGGAGCCGGGCAGTGTGGGAAGAAGTCCACGGTTCCCTATTCCAACATCCGCCGTTCCATTAATTCTAGAAAGCCTATTCCGGGGTCAGGGCTTTCAATTCAGTTCTATCTTCCCTAAACTGCACATTCACTGGTCTCTGTCAATGGACATGCGAACCGCTCTTGTTGAAACCAATAAACTGACAAGCTGAAGGAATGTTGCTTTCAGGTATAATTTCAGTGATGATTCCAGTCATTTAAAAAACTTCAAAGCGATTGAACGAAAACCTTTTTAACAAAGTTGGAGAAGCCAATGGAAATTTGGGATTTGAGAAAAGCCAAACCAGCTGATGACATAGATAGGTAATTCATTGACTCTTTCAAATCCGATTGGAGAAAAGCAATAGTATCTATTCTTATGATGATTGAATAGAGACTTTGATTGATTCACTCCAATTTTAATGCCCTGGAAGAAGTATCAGAGATAATTATTGTTATCACTTGTTGAAAAAAATTATCTTGATCTCCGCACGCACACGTACTAAAGACGGGGTGGGGTGTCGCATGTGGTAGAGGTAGCTAGGTGCTAGTTACTTATTTTCCTCAATAATTTCTCCTCTTTCCTGTACACGCTCTTTTTATCAAAGTATTTACCTACATGAATTACGCAGCTTGTGAATTGAGTGACACTGTTGAAGTCTTCTGGTTGTATTTTTCATACTTTCAAACGGAACGGGAAAAAATCTCTAAAAACAATTATTGGACAACGTAGAACCCTTTTATTGACATTGTCTGGAAGGTTATTCAGCAGATCGCTCAATTTTCGACTCAGCAGATCTATTTTCGACTTGATTCATTCGCGCTTTGGAGGGCTCTGTGGTCAAAACGAAACTTTTTCCGACGCGTTACTACCGTATGTTACCTACCGAACAAGTTATTGACGGAATTGTTTCAGGAAATTCACATTAGTCGCCTACTTCTGAATGCGTTCCCGTGGACTACCTCGTCGGTGCTCAAACAATGAAATCGTAAAATTAATCTTTTGGTTACAGGATGATTATTACGAAACCTTCTTACATTTCATAGATACCCACATGGGCACCTAAGTGTATCGCATCGTCCACGTATTTATTTACCATGATATTTGCATAATTTAAATCGCCATAAAAATCATATTGTGATGATCGGTCGGTTTTACCATTTTCCGTTCAGGAAAGCACAATTTTGGAGTATTCATTTATTGGTAGTTGATTAGGTAGGTACATAGGTATTTATGTTTCGGTGGGCTCAAGCACTTTCTTCAGCCTGTCAAATGTAAAGATTGGGCAAAAAGCCTGTGTGTGTGTGTGTGTGTGTGTGTCACACACACACTGAATATCAAATTAACTCGTGATTATTTTAGGCCATGGCCATGTGCACAAATGTAGTTCTTGTCAAGTATTTTCTCAATTTTAGCCTTTAAAATTCACTTATTACAACAAGCCTTAAGCACAATAAGTACCTGAATTCATCTGAATGGACGATTTCATCACCTTTCAGCCATATGAAAATGCAGTGCCTGGTTCCGTCAAATGCGTCCTCACAGATTTATCTTCTACAACTAAACTTGTCAGCAAACAAGCCCGAACTGTAAGAAGTACCTAGATTCTTCTGAATGAAAAACACACCCACATCTTTTATAATTTCGTTATACACATGATGAACATAAAACGCAATAAGGGTCATAGAAACGGAAGAAAGGAGAAGAAATGGATACTATTCACAGCATAGAGTGGTGAAATCATGATGCACAAGAACAAAAACTTTTTGAAAAGAATGGGATGAGCTCCATCTTTACAGGCTGAAGAAAGTTTCTGAGCCCACCGAAACATAATATGTACCTACCCAATCAACTACCAATAAATGAAGACATCGAAATTGTGCAAAAATCATACCTATTGAAATACGAAATTATAGTTTAATTAGTATCAACTTAGCTGCCCTCAACCCCCTAAGACCGACAATCAACTAATCTCTAGGCAGGTGCTCATGCAATTAGCTGTAAATCTCGACCACACAATCAAATTTCTAAACGAAATATTGATATTGAAACTTGACCATTCACATGAAAAAACTCATGTTTTCGGATATTCTAAAGAGAAATTTTCTCGTGTGGTTTTAATAAACTCGGCTACCCATTATAGGGAATTTCTGTTTGAGGGAATATCAATTAATTTAATCATCCAAGAAATTGCCACTTATTCGAGGCACCGTTCAATCCATTCAACTAATACGTTTTCCATGAATATTCATGAAACATCAACCCTGATCACTTGATTCCAAGTGTTCGGCCTTTTACCATAGGCTATTAATTATTATAATCGCCGATTCGCGAGAGCACGTTTTTACGAAGTTTTGGAACATCGAGGGTATTTAGCGCTCCAATTTACTTCATATTTGTGTTGTTATTTATGACGTCGAGAGGGGAAACTCGGTCATTAATGACTTGCCAAACAAATTCACGGTATCGAGGCAGGTATCGTAAATTCAATGCTTTACGCAGAGACGCCGTTTAATGGATCTTTGAGGGGAGATTTACGTTGAGGGTTTGGCGAAAGTTTTCTCTGACACTATCTATATTACTACCTACCTACTTCTACGAAATAGTTGGGTATCTCTGATTTTTCGAAGTCTTGTAGGGGAATAAATTATTATGAGTCATCTCAAGCGAATAAATTATATTTAGATAGGTAATTTTAATATTAGGTACCTATCTATAAAATATCGAAATCTGTCAATGTGGTTTGATCAGAACCATGAATAGTACGACTACGATTGGCGCCATGTCTTTCAGTTTTTCTGGTTGGGAATAAATTGATAAATTTAAAATTCATTAGTTAGATAGGTACTCCAAATATCGTGGGCATATTTTATCTTCTACGACACGGTGTAAGGTGACCAAACTCAGTTTGCAAGATGATGTCAGAATAGCAGATGAATCATTTCTGTACGTCTTAAGAGGTCACTGGTCTTTTAACTTACCTATTTATTTCTTTTTTAACCCTATACTTGGCAAACATTTACTACACATGCCCGATTTTTTTCCCGTGCTTTTCTAGTTCATTGAGGTCTAATAGAGCTAATCGAACCATAAAATTAAAAAAATTGGTAAATTTGAACACATTTTGAACATGTTCAAGATACTGAACATTGCCAACTTCCCGAGTACTATTTTTGTTCAGTATACTTCACATTGACAATTATCTGTAATAATAATATATTAAATAGGAAGTAGGTAGACTAGCCCATCAGACGGTCCCGTTTATTACACATGCTGACACTATATCGATTACTAACTACTTTCCACTTGCTATATCCTTTTCAAAGCTTTCTGAATAATTGTTTTGGTTCCGTTTCTGTCTCCTCTGTCTGTTTCTTGTAAATTCCTTGTCCCAGGCAAAACTATATGAAATTATGATCCGATTTTGTTAAAAATTGCAGGTACTTTGCATGCGGGTTACCCCCTAGACAGTCCCCTAATAATTGCATCTCCTTTTGACCAGTAGTTGCATGTGCACAAGCGCAGACATGTATTTCCGGAAACTAGGAATTCTCAGTTCCTAATGGCTCAAAGTATGAGTTATACGAGGCAGAGTTGGTCGGCTGCATAATGGTTCATAGATGAATATAGTCAGGGTTCAGCCTCAACAATGTAGGTAAGGATTCACATAATTTTATTTCCACAACGTTTCAGGTCTAACAGGGCCCATCCTCAGGCGAAAAGTGTAAGTAGGTTTTAAGCAGAAATGCAGTCAGCTTACTTACAAGTTTCACCTGAGTGTGGGTCCTTTTGGATCTGAAATGTTGTGAAAATAAAGTTATGTGAATCCTTATCTACTTTGTTGTGGCTGAACCATGACTATATCCATCTATCCTCACATTAGAAGGGTAATTGGGAGCTCATGGCTCCTAGACGGAGCCTATGAATTTCGTCACAATGGGATCGGTGATTGCTACTGTGCATGCGCTAACTTGAAATGTGTTGTCGGAAGCATAACCTCAACTTTACCCACCAATTTCGATAAAATTTTCATCAACTGATTTTACAAGTCCGCATGTTACAAAAGTGAGGAATCCCACCGAACTTGGTAGACATCGTTCTACAAGTCTGCACATTTTAAGGGGGGTTAAATTTCAAAAATGTCACATTTTATCTGTTCAAAATTTAGAATCTGAAATTTTGATAGTGCGTTGCCCTGCAGAATTAAAAATAGAAAGAATGCCTGAAAAAATTTGAAATTGATCGATTATTGGCAGAAAAGTTGGAACAATGTTTCAACGGTAAAATGGTAACGGTAAAAAAAAGAAAAAAACACAGATCGGCCTGAAGTAGTAAAAAGATTTAAGTATGAGAGGGGAACGGGCCCAATAGTTGGACAGGGCCCAATAGTTGGACAGTAGGTTACTTTATCGTCAGTAACTAAGGGTACGGTGCTTTTACCGACTTTAGATCCTTTTCTCGCCAAAATACATTATCACTACACCATTTGGAAACCTTAGTGTAACCTCTGAGTTGTAACTATTTTGTTCAGTTCGTTTCCAAAGTGGTGAGTGTCCGGACGTGTTGTGTTTCTTCTGATTTTGGTAAGGAAAGGTGGTCTTATTCATAAGGTTTTCCTGACTATTTATGATGGTTTTCTTATATTCAAATGATTTTCCTCCAATGTTGAGTTATTTTCCAACGTATCAATCAAATAAATAGACCGTTAGGTC
>JAEMON010000008.1:23820944-23835637 GCA_030264115.1 Lygus lineolaris | reverse complement strand
CTGCAATGTAATCAGTTGTTTAGGTAGGTACCTCAAACAAATCATGGATGATTTTGGTTATCCTTGTTACAGATGCTTCAAAACTACATTCGGATAAGTAATCGTATCGGGCCGAATGGTTCGAAGAATCATTGACTCTCGCCGGTCAGGAAGAAAGTGGAAGTGGAACGAAGTGTTGGGAGGCCGCAATATTTTATGATATCCCTTGTTACCGATCGTTGAAAAGGAGAATTGCGTCAATGAACCTCTGCAAAGGATCATGGGTCGTCGCCCAGTTTTTCAGGCGCACGAGAACAATGTTATTTACAATCAATTTTATTTACGAATTTTATCAATGTTCCTGTCATGTTAGTTCCTGATGAAAGGTTGTATTCGTGTTTCATTTCTGGTTCTTTCTTTTTCTTCGGCTTTTCTCTTTTGCTTTTATTTGTGCACTCAAGTTTAAATGTCATTTAGAATTAGTCTGAAGTCCTTGACTTCGTTACTTGCAATTTTACTCGTAGGTAAGAATGTTTACAGTCTCAAGAAATTGAAATAGCCCTACCATTAATACGAATTGAAAGAAAAAAGAAAAAAGCAGACCGTGCAGTTGGGATAAAATGCCACCCCAACAGGGCCATTTTGCCAGTACACTGGTGGCATTTTACCCCGATGGCATTTTACCCCGGATGATGGCATATTCCCCCCAATGAACTGGCATATTACCCGTAAAAATGGCATATTACCCCAAACGAGGAGAGTTAGTAGTGTCGATCATACGGCTGGACACATGATATTTGAACACGGATTCCATGGTGTTGTGATAGAGCACGAGTTTCTCGACGGAACTGACTTTGGATGGTTTCTGTAACTTGAAAACTAACGGAGCTACGAGGGGTTTCCGAAACGTGTGGCGTATTACCCCAAATTACCCTACAGAAAATTATCAACCGTTGTGTAATAATTTGCAGTTTTTTTTATGTTTTTTAATGTTTCTAATTTTCTGGATTTTTTATCTCGATTCCTCGGTTAGATATTTTATGGAGTAACACATATAAAAAAGTGTGCATTATTTAAATTTTGAAGCCATTGCGATAGCTTCATTTTCTTCGAAAATTCGCTAAAAAGCGTATAGTTAATAGGTAGGTACCTACTTTACTTTTTGTATAAATATCAACCAAGCAGATAATTAGCTATTTAGGTGATGATCCACTTGTATGTGCCATAAACAATATGCTCCGGCACTAGTGCAACTTCATCAATGCTCTTGAGTTTTCGATTTCAATTTTAGTGAGATTTTCATATTCGTGGGAAAACTTTGGAAAAAATACTATGATCACTAGGAAATGAGCGTCAAAATTGAAAAAGTAAAAACATGACATTTGAATGTCTCTAGTTTGCTTCCATTCATTTCCTGCGATACAAAAATAGTTGCATGAAAAAATATGTACATGGCTTTTTTATTATTAAAATTGTTGATTGGTCGAACAATCGTTATAGTTATTGGAAATTCTCCAAGACTTCCACTACCTACCCAACCATTGGAAGAGAGCAAGCTGGACGAAGCCGTTTATACTGGCAAGTCGTCCTCCGATCATTTACGAGACGCTGAAGGGCGAACTCAACGGCCCCCAGTGGCTTCTTGAATTACTAAGTCGCCTGATCCTTTCTCCCCCCTTCCTCGAACGCTTGACACTCTCCGATCCTCAGATTGGGGCTTTTCGAACTCAAGAATTTACATCCAAAGGTTTTACGGCCTTCGAAAAGAGGTAGATTGAAGGAGAAGGCTGTTTCCCAGATTGAAAACGCTGGACCCGATCGATGTTACAAGGTGGATAACCCTTGAGTTTGAATAGGTTTCTAATCAGGTGAGGTATTTCCCACGAAGAATGATTTAAGACGGCGGTTAACAAGGATCGAAGCTAGTTTCAACGCTTTAACACAAAAGACTAGAAGGGCTCGTAATTTCAGGATTGAGACGTGAACCCAAGCTGAGAGAGCTACTCTATTCTTGTCGGTAATTTGAAAATGACGCTTCCGTGTGGAAATTTATCGTTTCGTTGATGATCTTGCATGAGCTGAATAGACGAGCAATGATGGTCTTGATTCGCATTAAAAAATGGGATTTTAGAAATTAGATGACGTTTTTCGCAAAAGATAATCTATTTTGGCAAGTAGGTACCTACAAAAAAGCTTCTGTGCTTTTTATGGTGGCTGAGATTTTGTGATCACTTCCGAAGTGTAGCGGAAATATTTCACGTTTTGGACCTTCATTAACAAATTATGTTCCCTGTCTGTCAGTCTGTGTGTCCCCATATCTTTGTAACTTAAATAAAGTTATATATTTCCAATCCCAATGAAATTTCGAGGGTCTGTAACTGGATGTTCCCATCTGAATTTTATCGTTATTGGATCGAGAGTATAGCCTCCGCATGTACAAATTTAAAATACTTCGAACAAAAATTCCTCAGGTCCTATTGGTTTAATTAATATTGGATGGTTTTGTTGTTATAATGTGAGTTGAACTGCAAGGACCATGATTTTCATCAGGTATTGTACCTTCCCCCTATATTACCGAAAATTCAAAATTCATAAGCGCAATCCATAGCAATATGCTGATGATTTTACCTCTTGTGACGTGGTTTTGAATACCAACATTCAAAGGTCTTTCAATTAAATTCCAGTTTGTTCGATTTGTTAGGTTTCCTGTTCGATTTTAGTAGGTTCTACAACAAATAGGCAACCACCAATGATCATAATTGATCACTCATATATCCTCTGCAATACAAGGTTAACCCTGGTTTTCTAACGAAATAGTGAATAGTTTCAAAATATTGAACGAAACACCTTAAAAAACCATATCTACACAACACACCTACCTATAGCTCAACATTTCATACAGTGTCGTTATATTATTTTCCTGCTCATGATCTGTCGGGAATTAACGTCAACTAAGTGACTATCAATAACAGAACGCGATGACAGCTAATAGACTCTGTAAATTTGATCGTTTTATTGAAACACGGTTCAGCTCAAGTAATTACTAGAGAACCTAACGGTTAAACGTTACTCTGAATAGAAAATATGGTTAGCGACGCGTATGAGTTAGTACGGAATGCATTATTCCGCAAGGGGAGCAATATATCTCAAGTGCCCTTTGGAGAGCGCAAACGCAACTTTATTTATTGTTGGCGCGGTTTCCGATATCTCTCCGTCTATAGTTTCTACAAAGAGACCTTGTTATCAAAAACTTCGATATGTAGATCAAATCGAAGTAGCACGTTGCATAATTACTAGTACGTATTGACTCCTGTTGCGCCTCATCAGAGAAACTCTCCCCTTGTGAGTTCTGAGAGCCCGCAGCGCTCGCCGAGCCCACACAAAGTCTTCTTATCAGTCGATACGGAAACTCTATTTCATTAGTGATATTCCACGTAGACGGTTCGTTCAATTCCGCGTTGGTAATCGGTGGCGTGGCGCCACATCATTCATAACGTTTATTATTCATAAATCAAGCTTGTAAGACGAGTGGTAGTAACCGTTCAATTGGATGTATTATTGCCTGAAGCTTAGGTTATGTGTTTGCTATGTCTTTAAGCAAATTTTCGAAGAAAATGGCCCCAAAATTGTTGGTATTCAAATTTCTGGATTTTTTTCCATGGAAATCCATTCAAAAGTATTTTTCTTCATCCTCCCCTACAACTCTTCCAGTAACAGCCTAATAATTTCGATGATTATTCTGAAAAATCAACTGCTTGAAGTGCGCCTTGCCTCTTTTTATGTACTTCGCCTGATATTTCAAGCTTATTTCTTCGTCCCATATGCAGTCCTTCTTCGTCACTTGTTTCTCCAGCAATACTCCCTTCACTACCATTCGTCTCGCCGGAGAATCACCTTTATAGTTACCTGCATCATGGTCTTCGTCCCACACCATTACGAACCCCATTGATATTTTCAGGATCTCCCCTTATGAAGTTGGACCATTTTGGAAAATATTGTATGGAGAATACAAGAAGGAGTTTGGGCTAATTGAACTTTGGCTGTCAGATAATATATGGCTCTAGAACATATACGTAGTTGCCATGATTGTTGTCCTGAAAGATAACGGTAAGGCTGCCCGCTTTAACAACGTCTTTTAACCTACCATTGATCTAAAATCTAATCCATTATTTGTTGATCTACCTACACCATCCCACCTGGGGTGCTAAGGTGTCCTATACATACAATCTTGCTCCTTGTCGTTGTTTAGTTTAACCACTTCCCCTAAAAACAATAGGTACCCATTTTGCATCCCTGATCCGTGTACATTGAAACAAATTGAATCCCTATACGAGTTTATAGGCGACCCTCGAAGATTGACTCGTACGATCCTGAACACTGAATCCCATATTTACAGCACTGAGGATGCAAGTAAAGCTCTTATTAAAGCAGCCGTTGAGTTTCAATGAAGCCATAACACCTACACGCCAGTCTCCGAACAACCGATAGCATAGTAATGGTGCAGTCTTGAGTTATGTACCACTCGGATTATTAGCAATCCTCACATGTTAGGACTTCCCCCCTCACCCAAGTTCACCCGTGGACACGATTATCGGGGGTTCTGGTGGGGACACGACACCCGGAAGCCGAAGCCGAACAGGATGTCTGCCCAGGAAACCTCAAGTTCGCGTGTTGGAGGCGCTGCAGTCTCTGGTTCGCTCAGGCCTTCCCCTTTCTTCCCAGTTTCTCGCGGGCTTACTCGCCAACAATAACTCAATTATGTTGCCGCGATAATGGCTCCATTTTCCTTCCCTCGGCTCGAGGGAGGCACCGAACCGTAAAGTTAACGGGCTAGACTTCCATTTCTTCAACTTTCTTCCTAGGATGCAGCAATTATAAGTAGGTACTCACCTAATTTTTGGAAAAAACCTCTCCCAAGACTGGTTCATTACCTCAGGCATTGGAAGCACCGTAAAGATCAGGTCCATTCAAGCTTGACCACTAATCAAGCCCATAATTGTAATACTCCTGTGTCACATAGATACATAAAATGATATTCTTCCCTCTCTAATTTTGTTTCTTTTTATTTTCAGCAATGAAGCTTTGAAATCGAGTAAGAAAACTCAAAACTTTGTTTTGCGTTTCAAAATAGGAGTTGGAATCCGAAAGTCGAGTTAAAAATCAGTCAGTAGCATTTCTCCGAAATGGACACGTTGTGCGCTTGAAGTTACCATCAGTCACTTCTAAGGGGTAAGAAATAGGGGATGGCATTTTTCGAAATGCTCTGTTGAAAATTTTTTTTCAGTTTTAACCTTGGACTAACCTAACCGAAGAACGTTACGCGGAATGGGTGACGCGGATGGGTGACGAAATTTTCTTATGATTTTCACGTACAACCGAGCCGTTGGTAGGGAGATAGAACTTCCGCAATTTTAATCGCACAGAAATCGTTCACCATTCCTTAGAAAGCTCATGATTTATCTCGCATTTTTATATCAGAGTTTTATATTAATCTGTGAGATGTTTATCCAATAATGCGATATAATAAATGGTTAGTAAACAATCTTATGTGTCGCTAGCCTGCTTCATTACCAGGGAAGTTAGATGGAGCTCCCACATCAGCTGAGTCGAAAATGGAGCTCCGAGATCAGCTGAGTCGAAAATAGAGCTCTCAGATCAACTGAGTAAAAAATGGAGCTCCGAGATCAGCTGAGTCGAAAATGGAGCTCTCAGATCAACGGAGTCAAAAATGGAGCTCCCAGATCAGCTTAGTCGAAAATGGAGCTCCCAGATCAGCTGAGTGGAAAATGGAGCTTTCAGATCAGCTTAGTCGAAAATGGAGCTCCCAGATCAGCTGAGTCGAAAATTGAAGATTGAAGAGGGGTTTATGTGAAACGCGTGAGCAAAAACACATTCTGTGTTTCAATAATTTCGTTCGAAGTATGTAAATAGAGGTAACCGGGGGTCCAGGGGCTTGCCCCCTGGCGAGACGCGGAGCGCCGAGTTTTTAAATACATACCAACAATTTTTAGGATTGAATGAGACCATCCTCAGAATCGTGGGACTGACTATTCGCTTCTCATAAGGGCTTTAATGTAAAAGAATAGAAAAACTATTATGAATCGCAAATCATTTTTCTAGTTACGAAAGTGGCCTACACAAACATATTGAGACGATGCTTTTATTTTAATTGTCATCGAGTCCAAGATTCAAACTCCTCAGCGACTGCTCACAATCCTTATTGAAGGTTGGTGAATAGGTACCTACTTTGGGATACTGAAAATATGTGTTTCCTTGTACGGATGATAAGTCCATGATTGTAAAATGACACAAAAATGTGAGTAATTTTATTTGGACCACAGAGAAACAGTGATATATGCATAAGGGTTATTTATGTATCTACATTATGGAAACATAACACCGGGTTCTATTGTTATATTTGTTGTTCGGACTTACTATCATTCACAACATCTTTCCTTCCTCACTTCATATCCACTACTTATTTTCACACCTCAAAACCCGTCATCAATTATACCTTACGCACTGAAATAGTCTAATAATTATCAGTTTATTCATTCCACTATTACGTATAAATTTGCATGCATTTTTTATACTGATTATCTCTCAGACACCACTTCTTCATACATGTCTTCTTTATGCATGGACGCTATAGTACTCGTTTAAACATCCATCATATCTTTATCTGCAATTTCTAGGAGTCGAAAGTTTTATTTATTCATATGATTCATTTATTAATTTAGGGAATATCGTCAGTGAAGTTTCTGCCCCGCTCCACGAACTGTTGATCAACCTATCTGCCTTCAGTCTGCATCACTGAATTCCTCTCAGAAGACGCAGTTGTGGCAGCATCTTCGTTTAACTATTAATTCCCTTGTGTGAAGAGTGGCTCCTAATGTCCTGAAGAAATGAGTTATCCATCATCATCTTCTTCTTCCAATCTCATCATCATCTTTTCTCTACATGATTCTGATCAGAATTGAGTGTATAACTGCCAAGAATCATCATTCATCAGTTTTCACCACTACTTTTGCATTTTTCGCTGTTGGAGAGATCTTCACATGGTACCTGGCCCCTAACATCCTGCCTTGGACCTCATCAACACTATTCTGCCAGAGCTCAGAATCAGTCCCCGGATCGGATTGGAGGACTTTTCTTGCCACTACCTACAGAGAGACGAAAGAGAAAAACAGTTGGTTGGTAGGTACTTAACCATTGTCTTTCTCAACTGATCTCTGACTAGTCATTCAGGTTAGTGGCTTCTTGTGGAATTCTTATTCTTTAGTTTCAGTAGGTACCACACTTGAGCACTCAATAAACCTTCGTTTAATACAAATTATCAGTTTCTGTTGATATCATTAATACTTAACAGTTGTTCCACTTGAATACCCTTACACATATATATGTTCCCTTATTAAAGGTGGTCCTTCGAGAAGATATTTTTACAGTCAGATCCGACAGTTTTAGGGTGTAGGGACACGCTCTGAAAACAACACAGAGGGTCTCCCCAACATTTGTATTGAATGTAAGGGCAGATATTAACTAGCCGGCTCCCAGGTATTGGCTGCCTCATTTTACGATTGGAGGCCAAATTTGAACTTTTCAATTTGGGCCAAATTTTGATTTTGTGATTATCATGTCACTTGAAGTATTAGTTATCTTATTCCAAAAGGCGGAGGGAGACAAAAAGTAATGGTGCAACATGTTGAAACCGTTAAACTCTTATTAAGTACTTGGTGACGGTAAATGTTTTGTGACATCATGGCTGTAACTTGTAAAAAACCGTAAGCAAACCTAATCTCGTTCTTCAGGTTTTCAAGTTGTCACTCCTCCGTAACAGAAGCAGAAGGATGCTTTCAACTGTAGCATTAATTCAATACTAATATCAATTCATACTATTTATAACTGAGAAGTAACTGCATCCATAACTACTTTTATGTGATCTACTCGTATTGTAAATATATGAGCTCTGACTCCTATTGGTTCTATCTACTTCCAGGCATCATTTCTCTTTCCGAGACCAAATTGATGCCGTTGGCCCCTCAATCACACCGCAGGGAGCTGCAAAAACGGCGCCATTTACGAGGAAATTGATCTCATCATTATAAAGCAGCGAGACCCGTATAATCAGTGTAAACTAGTTTCTCCAAGTGCATCGCACTTTTTTTCGCCCGGCGTAAACACTATCGCGGCCGCTCGTTGCAAATAAATAATGCCTTTTTTAAAGCTTATACTGTCTTCAACTCACAATTAAAGATGGAGCGAGTTTTTTGTCGTGAAAAAAGAAAAAAAAAACTGTAAAAATAGAATTGAACAGAGTTGACAGAGGGCAGAGAACTCGTGGATAACAGGCCGAGCTGGTTGTGTGGATTTCTGTGAAAGATTGTTTTTTTTTCTCCTTATTAAAACAGGACCGACTTCGGCTAATTTGGATTAGATCTTGTTAGTAGATACTCGAACGTGGAATGAAATCTTGGAATCACTATTTGATGAAAGGCGCTAGATGAGTGTTGCGTTTAATGAAAGGGGTGTGCGCATAGTTTTTTTCCCCTTTTCCAAAGTATAGATCTTTGCTAGAGCTTTCCGAAATGTTGCAACATGAAGGGTATCAAATTAGCATGCAAGGGTCTTGAAGTTAAAATGATGACGTCACCGACCCCCCTCCCGCCTGGGGTGGGGGGGGGGTTCAGTTACCAAATGATTCTGACGTCACGCGCCTCTTTCCAGCTCTTTTCATTCTCAACCAGACGGAATTTTCAGTTACAATGTGGCTCACGGTTTTTTTTGAGAACGCTGAACCGGACTTTGAGGTCAAAAATGAGAATTTCCGACTATGCGGACACCCTATTGCAGGGTAGGGAGGTATACATAGAACTCAATGATTTTTCTATATTATAAATTTGTATTAAATACAAATACTACTCATATTCAGAATAACAAAAAATTAAATTATCAATGCTACCCAAGCCAAAAAACCCTTCTCCATAATTCCCCTCTCATCACCATCACTATCGTCACTACTCTAGAGATAAGATGATAAAGGAAATTCTACTCTTATCCCGATGGTCACTACTGACAATATTATCATTTCTGAATATTTATCTCGAATTAGCATAAAGATGAATATTCAGAAATGTTGGGTATGCAGTATAGCTTCCTAACTTTTGTAACATGGACGTACAGAATCAGGTTGTAATAATAGGGTGTGCCCCCCACCCTACCAGACGGCTTATCTGTGACGTCATCATTCTTAACTCCAAGACCCTTGTATGCTCATTGGATATCATGAGCATGAATGTTGCACCATTTCGGAAAGCTGTTCTCGCTGAAATTAGTAGAATAGATCTGGAGTTATGCGTATGAAATTCAAGGTTGCGATTACGCAGTACTTTTTACCGATCCGATTGGGAGGTAATTCAAAGATGACCGTCTTCGAGTCATCTCCCAATTAATCTCCAAATTTGAGAAAAATTGGTCCATTAGAAACTGAAAACCGAGATTTCGTATTGTTTTTCCTGGGACACGGAATTGACCACAGACGAAGAAGAATTTTCGATATTGGAGGACATCATTTTGCTTCCGATTTGTTTTCACTTTTGGGATCGAACAAATATTTTCCCTCCAAAATTGAAATTTCCACTCGCATTTTTTGTTTCAGAACCTCCTGAACAAAGCTCCAAGCTTCTTCCGGATTCGCTCAACTAATTACAAGGCCGAGCCATTTAAACCAAGAGTTACTCTAGACGAGACGTTTGTTTTTGGTCTTTAAAATGGGCTATCGGTTCAACATGGGCACTTCAAAACTTAAAATTGCGAGGATTGAAAGAAAAGTATAGCAAGCTCGACTCAGAAAGGGATCGCACGTTCTCATCGGGGATAATTTACCAACGAAAGACGAATATACATTGTTTCAAGGAAAATAAATACGTAGATAAGACGAAGAGGAGGTTTTCCCAAAGAAATCTCATTTTTGTGAGACCATACCGAGTAACCTGGAATTATTTTCTGTTTTACGAAATGTTTAACCTGAAATTGTACAATATTAATACCAACCCATAAAATTGGCTTGTCACGCCAATCGTGTATTCGGTGAGGTATAACTGACTGGTATAGGAGTGCTACAATATAAGGTCTGTATCAACTGCCTAGGATAGGAGTGCTGCAATATAAGGTCTGTTTTAACTAGCGGAGTTGCAGGTTTAACCAGAATATTTTAGCTACACAGAACCTTCTTCACTCAATCTTATCAAAAGATTGTCGACAAGTGTGTCCGCAGAAGTCACTGCGCCGCTAAAATATTCATTATCATTGCTGCTTGAAAAAAAAAAAAAAAAAAATCTGTCTATAGATAACAAGAAAACCTGCAACACTGCCCCAGCTTGGAAACTTGTGTTCAAAAATAAGTTAGGATTATGTTCTTATATTAAATGTGAGCGTCTTGCATACCCTCCCTTCTTCACAATGAACAAAGCGTGTCTAGAACTGGCACGTGATAAGAATGACGCGTCACGAGCTCGCAGAAAAATATAAATGGGTTAACCAGAAAAAAAGTCCGTTATTAGCATACAGGCGGGGAGAAGAGGTCATTCACGATGTTTGAAGAATGTTTCGTCATGCGTTGTTGAGAAAATAAATTACTCCGTCCGGGTATCAATGTCGCCGTACGGCATCCGCGCTGACACGAGTGACCCACAGGCGAAGGTTGGAACGAGAAAGATTGAAGGCTCGACTCGTTTTATTGTGTTCAACTCCCTTGAAAATCAAGTGGGAAATAGTTGGTGACATTGATGTAAAAGTTGATCAAGAATTGTGATATCAAGAGAAGCTTTTCAAACTTATCAAACGTTATCACCGTGGCTCAGATTCGTAGTTTGAATCGATATGTTTTACATTAGTAATTTATTCATTTGTTCGATAGGGAAAGGGTGGAACAGTCCAATAAAAACAGTAGGCCTGTCAGCAAGTATACCTACACTCATACCATCAAACGTCACATTTCGAGGTATCCAATTTTTTAATATGGTCGATATATGAATTATTATCATGCGCATCGAGTTAATCGAAAGCTGAACAGCATGATCGAATATTGCTTCCGAGTAAAGATTCAATTTTACTGATTTTTTAAAGGATTATTACTAGTGAACAGGGAAATTCATAATACAAGCTAAGTAGCGAAAAACGCATCAAAATGAAGTATACTCGAGGGTCTTAAGTTGGATGATTCTTTCCAAAATCGCTTCTAGTGTTGTTAACCTATAGGAAAAATCAAGATAGATGGTCGAATAATCAGATAACTATATAGCTTGTTCACCTGTGTTCGGACGGATAGCTTTTATAGAAACTCCGCTACATTGGAACAAAGTTCACCTTCACTTGTACAAAAATAATAGAACACCTGATACAGTGCTTTTCCATGCTTTTAAAACTTCACCTCTTGTAACTTCTTTGGTGGGAATTACAAAAATGATCCCTAGTGACGAACATGTGGATGTAAGACGAAAGGAGAAGATGAGAGTTTTCTGCTGTAGCCTGTAATCTGATGGTCAGGAACTCTGCCTTCATTTTTCAAAAGTTCCATCAGAATCAGTGTAGCCCTTCGAGCGTGAATGAGTCACATATAAACACACTTGACAATTTATTTAAATATGATGACAATAAATTATTATTGCATGATGACATCTGTTAGCTCAAGAGGAGAACCTATGAACTCTCTGATGAGCAAATGGTGAGCGTGTACATGCTCGATTTGACATCTGTCCGAAAGGGGTACCTGTGCACTATATGGTGAGAAAAAGTTCAACTTCGAGCTACTCCCACGTTCTGATGATGATAATGATACCATATAATTATTGTCAAAAATTCCCTTTCCGTAATGGATGAAACGGGCACTTGGAACGAAACAAACCCGTCCTCGAATCACATGGTCGAAGCAACTACAAACGAGTCGCTAACGAAAGCCTTGTTCTCGTTCAGGGCGTTAAGGAATAATAAACATTGCCTAGATGTCAACCCGGAACTCGCTGATCCTTTTCAATCAGTACAGCCGTCCGGAGAAACGTGGAGATATAGAAGATTACTTGAGTCTCAAAGTTGAACTGAAGAGTCACAATGAAGTCACTTTTTGAAGTTCATGAAAATATAATAAATTCTTGCTCTAGCAGGCTATCAAATAACTACATGACTCCAACCCTCCTGATAGAAACAATATCATTCCAAGGTAGAGGATCGAGGGCAATACGACGTCCTCATACAGCAACCCACCCGACCATTAATCCGAGCCCACTCTCGATACAGATTCCTCATCAAACGATGGTAAACTTTCAGAATAAACCAATCTTTTTATAAGCAGGCATTTAACGTCGTATAAATCACGAGTCTCACATTAAGGAAAGATAAATCGGGGTTTTTTGGAAAAAAAAAATAGTTCAGAGGGCGATATTGGTGGAAGTGGCCCCCGAGGAAAGAAAGCGAGACCTTCGAGTTAGACTTGAGACTTGAGAACGCGCTTGCTCGAGGCGCCTCTCCTTCAAAGTCCCTCCTTAAGTCGCCATCTATCACGCTTCAAGTCGATAAAACAACTCCTTAATATCTAAATTACAGTTCGAACGCGGGTTGCCAATATCTCATCAAGAAGTGTTGTTTTCCCTTGGTGTTTAACACTGCCTCCAAGCGACACCCAGAAGACCTATATAGGGAAGAAATGGGGGCTCACTCCATATAATCCCGACTCGGTTTCGAAATGCGGTATAACTTAAGGTCGAAAAAGGGTTTTTCGGAAACGCCGTCATTAAAGTTGGACGGCAAAACTGAGGGTTTGCTTCAGTTGTGGATATCTGCGGTCGACATCAAAAATATTGATCGAGAAGCGGATTCGGAAACGTCTATAAATCACTCTTGTCCACACAAAACCACACCTCTGATGACACGGCGAATATTTTCTTGGTTCTAACTCTGTACGGGCGTTTATATACAAAATTTCATGTTTGTATACATAACTGTAATTTAAGATAGTATAAATAGCCAGTATAGCATAGCATGATTCGGATTCAAGCTTACTATAAAATACATTTATCATTTCTACCTAAATGTATCTTTCATATAATGAGGTCCAGAGCAAAATTGAATTTTATTACAAATTTTTGAAATTGAGTTATCGATTTAAGAAATTATGTTCACTGTATACCGATCTGCATATTGAGGCTACTTATTAACCCGAAAAATAAAGTGCAAAACGGAATATAAAGGAATCAAATCGACGGCAAAACAGACAACATTCACTGGCATTTTCGGTCCTTAACCCAATTCCTCCAAAGAGCAGCATCGCTGTTGCCGTTTGGCTTGGTGTTTTGTTGCCAGATCATGGGCGGGAATGACGAGAGCGTACTGCCTACTGACAATCTACTGGAAAATATGTACGGAAAATATAATAATGGTTAATACCCAACGTTCCGATTGGGAAACAAATTTCTTCAATGTGTCAAAATATTCTTGCTGACTTGCTGTCCTCACTCATAGATTCTTCTTTCGAAGGGGCCACTCCTCTCCGAGTATCACTCAATGCAGGATAATTTTTATTTTGAGTGGCCATTATTACGTTATACGACTATGGAAAATGATGGAACGACTACTTATTTTAAATTTTTGTTTTTAAAGTGGTAAGTAAGTAAAAACATGGTGGTACAATAATTCACGATCCTTATGAAATATGCTCAAATGACCATCTTTCAACAATATTCGTGCGGTAGAATGCATGAGTTCGTTAGCTTTGCACTGAGCATGACGCAGTTAGCGCCGCATAGAGACGTTCATCCACCGGTCTTACTGCCTTGCGCAATAAATGCCCATTTGCATGTGCATAAGGTAGCATTAGAAAGGAAGATTCAGGACCCCCATTTAGACGCCTGACATTTTAGATCCTGACTGATGTCGAGGACGTTCGACTCCGGCAATTATAATTTATATAGGAGCGCGAAAGACTTCGTAGAGGGAGGCCCACTAATCGCTCGGGACCCTAAAGAATTGGAGAACAGCGGTCTTGCAAGCAGTAAAACAAGTTGATTAACATCGCAGTTGCTTTTCGCCAATGAGTTACAAGTGACAAAGGTTAAAAGAGGTTTTCTCTTCCCACAAACCCGAAGCTCCGTGACCTTTTAGCCGCTCCATTATCGATGATAATAAGTTCAATGGCGCCCATTCAACCGCTGCAGGAGCAGTTGGGATGTCCCAGATAATGTTTTTCTCTCATTTTCGTTCCCTCCTGCCCGGAGCATCCGTTTTCACGATCGTTGGCCAATCTCTGGATGTGGAAGTTTCAACACTAGCGATTTTTTGGACTTTTTGGTTTATTATTTTCAGTAATGAACCTTTGGAATCGAGAACGAAAAAAAAAAACAAAAAAAAAAATTGAAACCCCTATCAGTTTCAATTTTTTTGTTATCAAAATTTGAGGTTCTACGTTTCAAGATACGTAGTCATCTGGATTCCAGGGTCAGATATCGTCTAGAGAGACATATATAAACATATGAAAAAAACACGTTTTCTATGTATTTCTGTTCCTGGGACAGTGTTTTTGTATTGTTGAAGCGAACGGACCTTGAGAAACAACAAACGAGACCTATCAACGCTTCACGCTGATACATTTGACATGAATATGTCTTTTTGCACTGAATAGGTGGTCCAAAGGCTACGTCCATTTCACGATGTATACGCGTAAAGTA
>JAEMON010000008.1:23787472-23798981 GCA_030264115.1 Lygus lineolaris | reverse complement strand
TTTTTGTAATAGTGTGTGGGCGATTAAATAAACGGGTGTTCTTTAAACTGCATTCGATTTATGCTTTGCCTAAATCAATGGTAGGCATTCTATACACTGCCTAGGCATTGTGTACATTGCCTAGCCGTTGTGTCTAAAGAGAGTTAAGAATGAAGGAATTTCTTACTTTGCCTAAAAAGTGCAGGCATTGTATACAACGACTAGTCATTGTATACAATGCCTGCATTTCATACTTTGCCGGTAACATATATATTAATTATTGAGTGTTATTCTCATTTCATCAGTTATGTTGTGTGCGAGGTGGGGTGAAATAAAATATTAAAGCTATCACCTATAAAATATCAGGTAGGTACCTTGGTACCCTCTTATTATTGTGTTCCACATAGTCAATAAAGTCTATTTTATCAATTTCAATTGTGAAAAACGAATTTTTCGGCTAATTACCTTGGCGTTTTCGATGCGAAAATCGACTGTTGCGAAACTCTTCTTTCTCATTTTCAATGGCATTCGATGGCGAGGCATTTTCATGCCTATTCAAAAACACTGACAAAATCGGCTAACTGACCACCTAATATGTAGGTAGGCACCGTCTACTGCCGATTTTGGTTTATTATTATCAATGATGAACCTTCGGAATTGAGCACGAAAAAAGATAGGATAGAATCCGAAAATCGAATTATATTTTTTGGAAAATCCGTCCGCTCACTGGCGCTTTGCTTAGACCAAAACTAATGAAATTTGGTATACTGGCCTCTTTTGGGGTCTAGTTGTGCCCCGAAGCTTGTCATTACCGTCAATCTTCTCTATGGGGTAGAAATTAGGGGATTACATTTTCAAAACGCCCTAGCTCGAAAACTTGAAATACTTAGACCCTAGAGGGTCCCGTATGAATTTCATCGCCATCGGAATTTTTCCATCGATTTAAAAACAGTTTCCAGTTTTTAGCGCCGATCAAGACCTCGCGGAGTTTTGTAGGACCAACCGACCGCCCCCAACAAGATTTGAACCCTTGAATACAGATAGATCTATACTATAATCTATACTCAAAGGATTGAACCGTAAAAATCTGTAAGTTGGCCAAATCCCGTTCAAAGATCAGCTGACCAAATGGAATTTTTTTGGTTTTACCCGAATCGAGTACAACTCACGGATGATGATAATTAGGCAAAGGTTTTTGGATGAAGAGCAGTGGGAAGAATAGTTCATCCTTCAGGAAGAAGGGCATGACAAATAATGACCTGATATCTATGGGAGTTTTTAAGAATTAACTAGAGGAGGGTTGATAAGGAAATGTTTGGCAGATAATTTTGCACCCGTGAGATTAATAGAGTTTGCTTCCTCACTGCCGAAGGTTGTAAGCTGTGTACCCGGGCAAGAAGTAACGAAAATTGTTGTCCATCAATCAAAATTTCCACTTGAATTTCACGCATTCCTTATCTCGAAAGTATGGTCCGATGTAGGATAATATATTTTCAGGGATTGTGAATATTAGCCCCAAGACGGTGCCCTATTAATTGCATCACCATGGGACCACTAGTAGCGGACCACTGCGCACATTCAGGTCACATAACTGCCTTCTGGAACTTATAGATCATCGATACATATCGATGATCCTACTACACGGTGTACGACTGATTATTATAGTCTACTCATTTCCCTTTTAATTCACAGGGTTTCGGGTTCAACTTAATTAGTCTTTAAATTCACAGGGTTTCGGGGTCAACTTTAACTGAAATACAATGAATAGTATTTTACCTACCACCCTAAAATGTCACGGTGACATTATCGCTTCCTGATGGTGGCTGATAAGTTCGGGCGTTCCAACCAGCGCGGCGGGTTTTTCAAAAAGTGAACTTGAGTCGCCTGCGTGAGTTGCTGGCCTGAACTTTTTTGAACCGAAACGTGCGGTTGGAACAAACCTGTGTTACTTACCCTACACCTACAGGATAAGGACTTATTGGTTGAACCGAGGATCCTCTCCCTCTGAGGACGCCTCTTCGTCACTCCGATTATATCAGAGGGATTATGTCAAAGCTCGTGGGCAGCGCCCCGCCAGAAACGTTTGTCAGCGGACGCAGTCGACCTACGCATCCCAGCTGAGCTCCGAGCCGATCAACGAACGTCCTCGCGGCCGCATATTCACTACGTCCTCCGGTTGTTCCGTTCATAAGACCGAAGGCCGCAGCCCACGCCGAACCTGCCTCAGTTTCCCTGTCTTTGCTCCTCAGTTGAAGTGCGAAACAAGATAAGGCCGAAGAGAGCCAGTCTCAGTCTCACAAACCAAAGAAATTAGAATAGCCCGATACCTAGAAGAGCTAATTAGCTGCGATATCTTGAAAAAACCTCGAAAATTCACATTTTTGACCTTTGGAACTGGACTTCGGCGACGAATGAGATCAACACAGAGCACTCATAGTTTTTTGTGATTTTTCAAAGTTTTCCGTTTTCTCGATTTTTTTCGTGTTCCCTACTAAAAAAGTCAAGAAAATGGAAAACTTTGAAAAATCACCAAAAATCATGGGCAGGTAATATGTTGATGAGCTGGCGTTGGTTTTATTCGACGCAGAAGTCTCTGGTCTTCAACTTTTCTCCTAAACAGGCAGTTCCAAAGGTCAGAAACGTGAATTTTCGACGTTTTTCCAAGATATTGCAGCTAATTAGCTATTCTAGGTACAAATATTTGAACATTTGGTATATTCGGAATCAGCGCGGAATTTCCGATAAGGCGGGAGGAAACGATTTCCTATTCCGAAAAACCCCTCTTTTGAGCCACTGAAAAATAACGGTTCCAAGGGAAAAGATCAGTTCACAAATCTGAGAAACGAATGATCGTGCTGAGGTACAGTTAGAGGAATAAAGAACCACTTGAACCATTTCTCTATGGGGGAATCTTTGAGCAAATATTCCCTCCCCACTTCGCATTAAAACTGAATTTCTCTTCACCGCGAATGAAATTACGAACCTATCACTGACAAAATGAGTCGGTAGTCGGTTTCCACGTCCAAAACCGTAAACTCTTCCAAAAGTCGACAAACCACCTAAAAAACGAATAGAAAACGGTGAAGTTATTCGTAAAGGTCGGTAAAATTCAACTATTACCGTGGTTCCGTGATTATGGAATCAATGATTCAAGTGGAACCGAAAGGGAGGTGGTAGAGCGGTTGATTCTTTTATCTCCGCTCAACAATGGGTTGGTGACATAGCGATGATCGCCCTATAGGCACCTAGGTACCAGAGCTGGCCTGAGGGATGTGCGACGTGTGCAGCCGCACACCAGAGCCTTTTGGAGGTTCATAAAATTGGCCAATTTTGGTTTTAAAAAAATTAAATTTGGAAAATTTTTACAATTTGATTTTATAGTTGGGCAGAAATATTTAAACTAGATGGGAATCAGTCTCAAAACTATTACAGTTGAATTCCAAGATAAAAACGAAGATCCACCCAATGAGTTCTGAAATATCATGCCTTCATACCTATTTCAATCTGTGGATAGCGTTATGGATCGTATCCACAAAGCCCATGTCGGTCGCCTCCGCTGAACGAAGCTATTCAAAGCTGAAGTTGTTAAAAACTTACCTTCAGGTCAGCACTGTCTCAAGAAAGACTTAACAGCCTTTCAATTGTATCAATTGAAAACGAGCTGTCTCATTCAATTGATGTCCAAATACATAGTTAATTCATTCTCCGAAATGAAAACAAGAAAAGCCCTTCTATAAATGTATGATAAAAGAGACTGCGTGCGTATCTTAGTACTTAGCTCAAAAACTTTTGTTGCATGTGCGCCATTACTTATTATACTCTGTAATTATTGGTTCACTTTGCCCTGTTGTTTAATTTTCTTTTACCCGTGAGTTATGGAAATTTATCTTAGGTCAGGCGGACGGTGATTCCCGCATTACCTAGCTATTTATTCTGAGAGTACTTGCAATGTAAGAGTAAAAATCACTGTAACGTGACCCAGACATCCATCGGTTTATTTTACATAATAGTGGTTTAAGGTACAAGAAAGAGTATATTGAACCCAGCAAGTCAATCAATATAATAAATCAAATTGAGAGACATGAATTTGATGTTCAGAGAGGCGCAAAAGTGCACAAAAACTGTGTTTTTAGACCTTAAATTTCAAAAACAGCCTTTGAATTTTATCTATTGGAAACGAACTGTCTCAGTCAATTGATTGAGTTATAAAATGATGCAATTGTCTCAGTAATCCCCCCCCTTACCTGGGGGGTGCTCCATATCCCCCAGAGCCCCTGGTAGGGGCATAAAATTTGAGTCTTGCACGCTTGCAATTTTCGCCTTAGACCGGGCCCTGCTAGGTACCTATGTACATTATATGCTATCTAATAAGTAGGTACTTATATGCTGTTAGTCGTGTTGCAGTGTTGAGCCTATTCAGGGCGTCCTCGATAATCATTCTCCCTGTGCGAGTAGAGTGATACCTATGTAGATACTTCACTTCCTATTCGTTGAAATAATATTTATGGACGTCGACGAAAATCCCGGCGTTTTTATGGCCGCCGAAGAACGTGCGGGTCGCGAGGAAAGTTTATCTTTGGCGATCGAATACCTCCCGCAAGACACGACTGACCCCTATCGCTTTTCACTTGAAGTCGGCATAAATTAAAAAGAGCTCTGTAATGACTAAATGTCATACGACAGTTGGGAGTGGAGACAACTGCAGTAATCTGATGCCAGTCACGAGCAAAATAAATAGTTAGGCACCTACCTATCTATGTATATCAATCTACTTTGTAATACCTACTTAGAAAGATTGATTTGTCGGCCGTTTGACTGAATGGCTTTATTATTCGTTAATTTACTAGTGTTTATCAAATTTTCTATTAGGTACCTAAGTAATTCAGCATGCACATGCGCGGAAGTCAAAAGAAAACGCTGCAAATTCTTAACACAACGGTTTTTTATTTTCTATATAGATCACCCATCTGCAAAGATTCTTTTGAATTGATATTATGGGAATGGGAAATTTGTACTTGTTTTGAGCTGTCTTGTGAAGGGGGTTACAATGTTGTGTTGAATTCGCTCAAGTATGGTGGCAATAGGCTCCTGGGTCGACTCGATGTTGCTGAGTTGCAAAAAGTGGTACTTATATTATAGCCTATTTTTCTCGAAATGTATAGGTGACAGCCATTTCTAATGGTTTTCATAGGGAGGAATTGAATGGTCATTCAGGTCTAGTGAGTAGATCCCCTTGTAATATAGAGCGTTATGTGGCAAAACTGGGTAGGTACATGTCCACGGCCTGGTATTTTGGTAGTGAGTCCTGCCTTTGAGCTTCCTTCAGTCGCAGAACTGTTTGGAACACTCTCAGGTAAGTCAGTTACAAAACTGATCAGGTATGGATCCTTCAAGTTCAGTTGCAGAGACTAGACTATGGTTTCAAAACAAAAGGCGAAGTCCACAAGTTTTCCGTATTTTGTGGCTGCCAAAAGTAGTTTTGTCTTTCTAAAGAGTGTTTCGACGCAATGAGCCATAATTTTTGAATTAGAACTTCAGACATAGAATGTCCAACATTGGCCAAATCCATTCAATTAGCGAGGGAGTGTCACTCCGGACGTTATCTGCGTGTGGAATCGATTTAAAAAATCCAAAAATTTCAAAATGTCAATAATAACAAAAGAAAGGATGAGTTCGTTGGCCAGTACCTACTCCAAGGTACCAAATTTTGAAAAATTAGGGTAAAAAACGTGTTTTTTGAGGTGTTAGTGTAAATACCATCTTAAACATAGGAACATAAATATGGTATATTCGTAATCAGTGAAAGAGTTCCTATACTTAATAATCAGCCACAAAATCGGTTGAAATAATTTTTTGAGAATTTGCTGATTAACTCAAGCTGCATGAATGACACTTTTTCGGATTTTTCAAAAAGTAGCAAAATGGCCAGTTTTACACCTAAATTGCTTGGGCCTCATTTGTTATCCAGTTTGCCTGTTTGTATGTTAGTCTTTACCAAGCGACTGGCCGCAATTTGAAATCATTTGGCTTTAAATGATGAGTATATATTGTAGATAGTTACCATGAAACGTTGAAACGCACACCGGATATTTTTATGTGATTGAAATTATGAACAGAAAACGGAAAATAATGCGCGAGGAAGAGTGTCAAAGTGGGTGCTCCTCGCGTCTGTAATGTAAAAAAAAAATTAATTTTTAAATAATGACTTTATAATGTGGCGGGCAGGTACGTACGAGATATCTTCACAATGTTCCATTCACAACCTTTCAGCAATCATCCCCTCTGTGACGGCCCCATTGTCTCCATGTGCCCACGTGCTATTCCTACTTATCATCCCGATTCTTCATTTAAAATTAATTAATGAATGAAATGCCTGATTAATTGCTTTTGGTTTGAATGGTAATTGAATAATTTACCCTGAAGTAGTTACATCTAAACAGGCTAATTACGTACAGGGTGGGTTTTTTATTTTTTCATGTTTCGTCTTTAGTCATTCTTGAACAATAGTGACTGCTAATGAGATGAATGAATAAAACTTGAACCAACTCCCGAAGCCATTTTAAAATGAGACCCGGTACTGATTTCATAACAATCCATCCCTTGACTTTAAAAATGTTTTCAAGTGACTTTCAAGTGACATTTCAAGTGACCATTTTAGAGTCACCAAGTATCTGTTTTACTAGATAGTACGTAGGTACTTTTGTGAAATTCGTTTTATCGGCCGGTATAATTCAACAGCTTTACCCTGTATATACACAAAACTACGGAAATACCTTAACAAACGTGTAATAATGTGATTAAATCTATCCAGTAATAGCCGATAATTTTAAATACGAATCGATAGTTTATTGAGAAGTTGATTCAGTTGTTCATCTTCAGCTATCTGCTGAACCAAAAATGGCGTTGGGGACCGACCCAGCGGCTAGTTATGATTTCCGTCGACGAACAACAGCTCATGAATAGTGGCTTATCCTCTTTGCAAATTCGGGACAGACTCTCATGATGATGTTAGTAATAGATTTCCTTACAAACGGGGATTGGCGATTTCTCGATTGGTGAGCCAATATCGGGACTGAAACCGAAACCATTTAATGCGTATAACGTTATGATAAAGAACCTACCTAACTCACAATGTAGTGACGATTTTGAAGAATGGTACACAGTTAAACTATCCTTGATGAGAACTACGGCCTATATAGAGATCAATGCAAAAATAGTTATTTGAAGGATGAAAAACGTCGCCAAGTTGGGGGCGTTGGCTGTAGAAAAGAATGGGAAGACATCACCCTGATCAAAAGCAGATTATTTTGGCTGAAAAATGCAGAATCAAAAACTGTTGCCTCCATGAAAAGTCAACAAAATACATGACTCATGTGAGCTACATAATTTTTATGACAAAAGTTCAACGATGAAGTGATTTAATTTGTTTTTGCAATAGGTTTTGATATATGTTTTTCTTCACCCACACTTTGACCATGCTGATATACCTAATTTCTTCTTTCACGTTGTAGTGAGTTAATTTTCCAATTAAGTATTTACTTTTTAATTAGTATCATTTCTTGAAGCAAATATGAACATGAACCTACATATAAATATGCTTTACTTTCTTGCTGACTCAATTGTTACGAACGTTGTTAATTCACTCTTTACATTGTTCAGCTAGAAAAAATCCCGGCGAATTTCAGGTGATATGGACCACCAAGCATATTGAATTTTAGTTTTTGAAAAAATGAGTTATTTCACGTCGTTTTGGATATTATTTGATTTAAAATTACCTATTTGCCAACAGGATGCTAAATCTTTTTTTCCATGTTTAAATTTAATTAGATACCGGTAGCATTTAGGTTCCAAATGATTTTGAGGAAATAGAGTTTGTACCTATTTCTCTCTCTCTCTCAGACTTACTCTAGTTAAACGAGTACCTACTTAGGAACTCGGTACATATAGATATTTTTTAATAATAGATACGTAATAAATGGAAATTGAATGGACTCCCAGTTTTGAACTTACGGTTTTGTTGAATCAAATTTTGTATGTATCCGTTTTTTACGAGGTATTCAGGTACCGTTTTATTCGAAATAGCTTGTTCCAAGGGTGTATTTGAAAGAATCCAGATGAAATATTCCTCTAGGACTCTGCAATCAAATCGGTCGGAAAATTACTTGTGTTACAAGTTTGTTATCGTGGACTGATAATTGTAGTGAGACCCTAACCCCAATTTTCTACATGCCATGTACAGTACAGTTTATCATGGCTATGATTGCCACGCCATATGGGATGCCAAGTATATATATTATTATGTGCTGATGGTTTGTCCTTCCAAATAGGGGGTGTTGAAGGAGAAGCTGAGAGCATAACAACCTGGCGGACTATTTGATCGATTTGGAAGAAGAAGCCTGTGCGCCTGCGCATGGTGGCCCGATGCTATCAGAAACTTGGCGGCGACGTGAACAGTGAACAGCTCTTTTTAGGACGACAAAAGTAACTCTACTCAATGAATGAGAAACTCGAATACCTAGGTACTTAAGACTTACCTATGAGGTACTGAAACGAAAAAAGGAGAAAAACCATCAGTGGAAACGCTGGAATTCAACTCGAAATAAATAAGAAATAAAATTAGCGTTATGGTTCTGATATTGGCGGATTTTTCCCTAAAATCTTTTTTTTGTGTTGATAACTGATGGGAAAAAACGAAATCGTTCAGGTTTCCTTGGTTTCCAAGATTTACACCGAACATCTTCCTCCACGCCAGAGAATGAAAGTTTCCTTCTGATTTGACGCTCTGTTCGTAATTCGACGCTGCTGCTCCCTCACAGCGGCCCTTGCCGACATGGTTTCACCCCCTTGCAAGTGATAACGTACAAACGGCCGGCTGACAAGGTATTTTCAGCAGAGCAATGGGCCATAATTATACACCAAGTATCCACATCCCAAGTATCCCTTAACATGATCTAACGTCATAAAACTTCCGAAAATTATTAAAAATCGACTATGCATGCATCACGCGATAGCAAGAGAGGTCCTATAATTATGATGATCAATATCAATGGATATCATCTTCAACTGCCCTACAGGATATTGTTATGCTCGAAGCTGAGAGGTTGTAGAGCCAATTATCATCATCATCCGTAAAAACATTGGATTTCCATGGATCGACGTCCGCTGAAGATACCGTAACAATTCTGAAGTTCACCAAAAGTCTTACAGTTTTTCCGAGAGAGGTTTCCATAGGCATTCGAGCTTCATGAAATCCGCAACGACCCGCGAAGGATGGAGAAATTTGTCTACCGGTGTTTCCCCTTCCGCGAGGTCGCAGAACAAATTTGCGACCATGTTTTTCGCTCCAGCTTTTTGGTTTTTGAAGAAGTAATGGTCCCATGCTGCCATCCTGATGACTGCAGCCGATTCGGCCATCTGCGTGTAAAAAATAATATTATGTTGTATTGAGCTGGAACAAACCTAACTCTGTAATATTGTGGCCACTTTCATAAATACACGACTCATGAAGAGAAAAATTGAGTCTTATAGGTAGGGTGTTATACGAATAGGCTCATTTCGAACAGGACAGAGGAGATAGGTATCATTTCCCATGAACTTTTTCACGCTGAATCGAATGCTGACACCTGAATAATTTCACTGATGGATTTTCCGAGAGAGATAGTAGAGTTTTTAGGTATGTCCGACTCATTTTTCGCTGTGCTAGTCATAAATCTGGACAACAATAATTATTCAATTAAATTTAATAAACGCATAAAGCTTAGTAATAAATGGGGGTCGGAGGTGCTGGTATGCCGAAAAATCCAATATTTTCGTCCAAACATCCATTTTATATATAAGTAGGAATGAATCAGGTGTATCACCATTCGATTCAGCTTCAAAAATTGAGTGGAAGTACCTAACTTCTCCAGTCAAGGTCAAGTGGAGGGTGTAGTCTGGAGAGTACCTGTATCACCCCATCACACTCGATCTCCTCGAAAACCCCACTTTTTTATTTTTATTCAAACGTAGTTTTCTTCCTTAATTTGTACAGTGAAATAGAACATCTGGTGCGAGGCTTCACACCACTTTCCTCGCCCGTAAAAACCTGAGAAATAGCTATTTTTGCTGATTTTAACGCTGATATCGGCCCTCAATCTATTTTTGTGGAGATGAGGGTTATTAGAACTTGTTTCTGGATCTTCTTAGAAGAGTGAATCCTGTGAATTTCATAAAAATCGTTAGAGCAGTTTGGAACGTGGAGAAAATTGATCAGATGTCGATTAGGACCAGTTGAAGGTGGTGTTCCAGAAATTGGGTTTTCTGCTGATCGCAATGCTTTCCATTCACCATCAGGTGGGACGAGGAAAGTAAAAATAGCCTCATCTTTGGAAAGCTGAGGTTTTTGCTTGAGAGAAAGTATTAAGAAGCAGAATTATCTAGGTAGACGAGTGTTTGAAAGAACAGGCGGTTTGATGAATTTGGCTAAATTCATTTTTCAGGTACCATTATGGTAGAGGAAAAGGATTAATAAATTAAACAAATTCAGAAAGAATGAATAGAGATTCGTTTTGCCTGTTATAGATTGGGCGTTTAGCCCAACCTGACCTGTGTGTGATTTTTCCTGTGGCCTACCTTACTTTACACTAACGTACTTCATAAGCATCTTCCTGCTGTGCCAGGTTATTTGGAAGGGTCACCAGTTCTTTGATGTCCACAACCATCCAGCTGGGATCTTGGGAAACGTTGAAGTTCGTTTCAAAAAACGCCTCTTCCGGCCAAGGTATTGAGCTCCCAATTTCCTCTCTCAGTCGTTGGAATGACTATAAACATAATTCATCGTAGTCGCTTTATGAAATCGAATTGCTGAGTTAAGGTGAGTTCGATCACTAGTTAGTACAGTAGAACAGTAGGTAGATTATGTCGAACCAGGATATGTGGAACAAATGTGTCGTTGGAGACTGAAAATCCTCATCTAATCTATCCTCTTCGTCTGTGCGAGGAATACCGGATAAGTGTAATTAACTTCGGTCCCCGGCGGTACTACTTATCCAGGTTTTATTGTATATTTTGTCTAGCTCTAAACTGTAATAGTAAGTAGTTTGATTATCCTAGGTGTACCTATTATTTGTACTCTCGCACCTACTATGTAATTTAGGAACTCAAGTACGACGTACCTCGTCCAAGAGATCCATTTTACTATTTGGTCCGAACCATCCTTTTCTGAAAGGATCGGGTACATCTTTCGTGTAGTATTTCTTCTTGCACACCTCTTTCATTAAAGCTCTATACTGCTTCGCTTGATGAACTGTGCTGTACTTCCCCCTGATAAATACCAACGGGCTGAGAATAGAATACTTTTATTGCTAGATATACTTAGGTGGGACCGTTCAACGACTAAAAACTAACGGTATACTTGTTTGGCCAATAACTTGCACCTTTTATAGTTTCACTGTGGTTTATTAAATAGTGTACCTAGTTTAAAAGCGTATTAGACTACATAGCTTAAGCTTTATTAATTAAACCATAGTGAATATAAAAGGTGGAAGTTACT
>JAEMON010000008.1:23724681-23739299 GCA_030264115.1 Lygus lineolaris | reverse complement strand
TTGGAGAGGATCAAGGCTCGCGAGGATGGCTTGCCTCGTCTTGGCCGACAATCATGAGTACTTCACGAGGAACCGTAACCGGCTCGCCGTTCAGCGTCATCGTCTGGCCTTGGTTCAACGGCGGAATCCTGACTACGTAGGAATCGGATTGTTCAACAGTCTTTCCGAGCACCTCAGGTCCCTTCCCCTTCGACAGTTTGGCAGGAGGATCAGGGAAATCCTCGTGTCTGCTGCGCCATACTCGGTGGGCGAGTTTTAGTGCGGGTGTTGAGGCTGTTGAGTGATTTTTAATGTTTTTCTGTGTTGATGTGGTTTTGAGAGTCAGTTGGTGTCCTGTTTGTGTTTCCTGTTGGCGGTATGCCGTCCGTTTCTTTGAATTCGTTATTTAGGATTAGGTTAAATCTCTCATCGTTTAAATTATATACATTTGACATATGTTCTATACATGACTTTGTGACGTTTGTTATGTACCGTTGCTGTACGTCAACAATAAATCGATGATTATGTGTTGTCAATATTATCTGTTCCAGGAGTGGAGCTCCTTATTTATCCCGGAGCTTTTGACACATACACTGGACCGATTCACTGGGATCTACATCTCAGATCAAGAGCACTGGATAACCAAGTGAGTCGTATAGTTAGTTCTGTGTTTTTAAATCAATTGGGTTTTAGTGCGATAAAATCTGATTAGTTGAAGATAATATTCGCCGAAAAGACGAACCAGAGTGTTATTATTTCGATAAAACATTTTATCGAATATTATTCCTCAGTTCAGATACCGATTAAAAACAGAAATATTAGTTTTATTTTTTGAATTTCGAAGATTCAATGTAACTGATAAAAACCTTGAATGACTGTATCATAATAGTCAATCCCTTGTGGTGCCAAGGAAACTTTTGAATGAAAAGAAATAGAATTAGGTAGGTATAGAAACAGCAAATTAGGTAGGTATTGCAATAGGTAATTTATTACGATAGGTAAGAGAGGGCTATAGGAGAGTTTGCATTCAAAATTATAATTAAATAGTGATTGGTTTTTTTTAATTCCCCACTTTAAATTCTAATTCCCAGTCAGTATAATTATGATACCGTAGAAGTTAATCATAACTTTCCTCTTGCCTAAACTCTCGTTTCATTTCAAAATTACTAAATTTCATGTCTTGCGTTAGCGCAGAATCACCCAAACGGTTACGACAAATGCAGTCCAAGTTATCCCAGAACGAAAAAAAAAAAAATTGAAAATTACAAATTGAAAACAGTAAAAGAAAAAAATTAAAATTAATATATTAAAATCAAATTTTTTTCCTAGATGTTTGTTGCTGGGGTGTGTGGTGCTAGAGACACCACGGCCAGCTACATATCTTATGGACACTCTCTGCTAGTGGACCCCTGGGGAAGAATCGTGGTGGAGGCTGATGAGAAAGAAACCATTCTGTATCATGACATTGGTGAGTCGAATTATGGAAATCATCGGTATACTTAACAAGCTACAACTGAATTTGGACCACTGCGCATGTGCTTAACGTGAAGTTTAACGAAAACTGACGTAAATTGAATTCTGATTATTTTAATTTTCAATCAGAGCATGAAATACTCAAAGAAATTATACAAGATTATCATATTGTTAATCCAAATGAATAAATTTTCTTTTCTCTTCCTAGATTTGAAGGAATGTGATGAAGTGAGGAAACAAATACCTCTCAACAAACAACGGCGTGTAGATTTGTATGAAAGCAAGAAATTGTGATAGAAGATTGAAGATGACATACTTATGATATGGAAGTTTACATTCTGAAATAAACCCGTCAATAAACATTCAAACAACTTAACAATTTTTTTTTTTTTTTTTTTTCATTCCTTAAAGGCTTACACCGGTGATGATTCAGTATACAAACCGGATAAGGAACATACGAATTTAATGATAACTTACAATACTCCTCATCCTCAACCTATCTAGGCTATTCTAGTTTGTTTTTCTGACTAATGATTGATCGATGGTTAGGAACACGAAAGCGATCATCGACACGCGCGATAAATAACACTATCTATTGTCCACCTACCTAGACTTACAAGCCTTGTTTCTGACTTTAAAAAAAACCCCATCCCCATCACTTAGGTAATACTACCTACTGTAATACTGTCTCCCATATCCCAACCTGTATAGGCTATTCAAGCTCGTGTTTCTAACTAGAGATTAATCGATAGGCAGAAACACAGAAACAAAGCCATCTATATCAATAACAATAACTACTACTGTCCGTTGCCCATCCTCAACCTATCCAGGCTGTTCAAGTTGGTGTTTCTGACTTATGATCAGAACACTTCAAGCTATGGTATCTATTTCGACTTAATGATTATGTTATGTTGCCCAAATTCGTTAAATAATTTTTGTTCATTAATAACATGAATTTTCTTACAAAGATCCCGATCAATAATATCTATGACTGTCTGGTCATCCCTAACCTATCTAGGCTTTTCAAGGTCGTGTAGCTGACTTGTCAATGATTGATAGTTAAAAACACGAAAGCTAAACCATCAATGGCAATAGACCTTCAAATTAACTTATGTATTAGGTAAAAGGAGATTGTTGGCAAGGGGGAAGTTAATAGGCGCCTTCTGAAACAAGTGATACTATAACGTGAAACGTTTATGCAAGGCAGTTCCCACATCCTACGGCGCTGGTACCCAGCTCCTTGGATACCAGTAAATAATAAGCTGGGAACTTACATAGGTACCTAATAGGCACTCCTAAGTACCTCAATGGCTCTATATACTCCACAGAAGAGAAAATGTTTAAGGTTCATTGATTGATGTAGACGATCCTATAAATAATGTATATTTTATTATTCAACAATGTCTATAAATTAGCGTAGTGCATTTTACAACTCAGATGGCAATGCTCCAAACTTCAAGTTATTATAAAAAATGTATTCTTGTTCAAAGCAATACGGCAATAATTATTGGCGATGCTTTAATAGCAAATAGAGTTGAACTGAAGTGTTTCTTGTAAACGTAATATCAGCATTGCGAAAAAACACAGTCGTAAATAAATTAAGTAATCAATTGCTTAATTGCTCTTAAATTCGTTGTTTGCACAAGATTGGTTTCACGATCATCTCATTGAGCTGAACAACATATTTAGACGAAAGCTCATGGTAGGGTAGCAGTTAGCATAGTGAAATAATACAATTCAGTACCTAGCTTAGTATTTAAACGGTAGTTTTTGTTATAAAAGGTATAATTTCGTGTGTTTTTTTTTTAAACTTCAAATCAAGACAATTACCAAAGCATATAATTGAGGGTTGTGTTCGGTGGTCTTTTGTTGATTAAAATGATTTAATATGTAAAAAAGCATATATTTTTTATTCTCTCGAATATCGAGCGAAAGTTAAAATGTGTAATGTGTGAATTTTTCCTCTGATGCAATTTCATATTTTGTTTTGATATGTATTATTTTTTGATGAATTGGTCGTTAAATAGACCAAAACATCAACATTTCTCAGGCTCAGAGCTAAGATAACATCAGAACTTTGTTGACATTTTTATTCATCTAAAATAATTTATTGAAACATCTCGTAGGATACATAGTCATATTTTTCTGCAATCAGTCAGGAATCGATCAGGTAATATTAAATAATGTCAACCTGATTGTAATCGTGGTTAAGGTGGTACCGGAGGGGTGTTGAACAGTTTTTCAAACTTTTCTCACCCAATAATTTACGAATTTTATTTCAGTTTTTATAATTCTTCTTCTTTCTCAAATCTTGGGGGCGATGCACTAACCAAATTTGAAATTTTGAATTTTTTAAATAAATGTAAAAGTTGGAATTGACTACTCTTCACAGCCGAATAATGAAATACTGCCGGAAAGAGATTTGAAATGATCCGATTATTAACGAAGAAAAGTTTGAAAAACTTTTCAAGGCTAAAATGACTTGAGGTTAGAAGGGAGTACCTTTTTCCAACTTATTAGTCTCAAGTAGTAATAAGGTTATATTAAGAGTTACTATGAACTCTTTGATAGCCGAAATTTAGGCATTTTTGAGGACGTTTTGTGCCTATGACGGTACCCCCTTAACTTAGAAGAGAAATTTACATATTTACTTCAGCTTAGGGCTCAGGAAATACTAATTAGGTATGAATATGGTTGCTTATTTTACTGTTAGGATATTTCAACGAAATCTCGAGATTCTTCAGACTCAAGCGGTTCAAGGCACTGAGACCTGATGCCGGAGGACCTGGTTCAACACTCGACTGAGATACGACATTTTTTCAGTGTGAGGGTCAGGGCGTTAATCTGTTAAATTGGAATGAGAGTGACGAACAGTTCATTCAAAGACTTTTCACTTACAATCTCAAGATTCGTTTCAATTGTCGTATCAACAAATTTATCCATTCGGTAGTTTTAAGCGCTCATTGATCGTTGGAAAATAATAAAATTGTTAAAACCAAGGTTTTCACCAATAGTGCGTTTTTTTCTTCTTTTTTTGTAAACTTCGAACCGCCCTCAAACCAGTCGTACGACTCAAACAATAACTAGTTATTCTCTCTAAAAATTACTCCAACAGCTGCAAGAGCACATTCTTTGCGGAAATATCACTCTCTAGTTCTACGTGAAACTCCTTTTCTAGTACTCTTTTTTTTAAATCGTCTACCTTCTCTTCTACTATGACAGAACACTCAGCAATACAAGATCATTCTACAGTAGGTATAATATGCAGGTAATTGATGATTGTGCGAATAGACTTGAGGTAACGAAAATCAATGGATCGGTGGGGTAAAGTAAGTATTTTTTGATCATTACATGGGAAAAATTGTTTTATCATCTCCGCAAAAACCACAAAATTCGGGAAAACGTCATAACGACTATGACCGTGCTTTTGAATTTATAAGGCCAGCTCCCAACTACCAACCAATTTTGAGCTAAATTGGGCCATTAAATCGTCAAAAATCGGTGAACGCAGACATTTATAGTAAATTCGTGGATGCTCGAGGGCTGGTTTTAACTCGTCTGCCAGGCAGAAATTTCGGGTTTTTATATTTCTGTTTTATATTATATGTTTTATTGCTTTTGGCCACAATTTTTGACTGAATTATTCAGATTTGAAATTAATACAACACTTTAAAAATTTAAAAAAATTGTGGAAGCTAAGTCATAAAAATAGGGGTACCTACCTACGTATTTTGAGGTCATAAATTTAGTACCCAAAAGGTCTGAAAACCACAATTTCGCTTCAAAATTGAGAGGTGTGGTCTAGATACACCACTGTCAGGTTAAAAATTAAATTCGCAATAGTCAGCCGTGAAGGAATATTGTAAAAGCGCGGATAGGTAGCGCCAATAGGTTTCAAGCAGGTACTGTACGAAAATACTATTTTTTCTGAATTGTAGGTACTCCATAAATTAAGGGTAAACATACTCATGTCCAAAAAGTGGAGAAAGTTCATCAGATGTCGATTAGAACCATTTTGAGATGCTTCAGAAATTTGGTTTTCTACTGATGGCAATACATTCCTTTCAAGTTTCTGGTGGACTGCGGAGAGTGAAAAAATGTGCAACATCTTAAGTAGTTTCGATGGATCACTAAGTTGTAGACACCTGAATAGGGTATCTATTAGAAATTGTTTTCTGGATCTACACTTCTTCAAATACCTACAACTCTTTTACAGCTAATAGAGTGATTTCAAACGGTGAAAATTACTATACGGGGTAGCCCAACGGGTCTCACCTCCTTCATGTCTTCTACAGTCTGAATAAAAAAACCTGCACCTCAGAAAGTTTTCATAATTATTTGCGTGGATTTAAAAAAAAGAAAAAAATTTTGAACGTGCGCATGCGCAAAACGATTGCAGTCTACAAAAAGTTGGTTTAGTCTAATGATACCCCTCATGTATTCTTGCAGGAACGGATACTACGTGAATCGTCACACCAAACATACCTCCCGAGATGTCGTTTTTCGTTCGTGAAAACGTGAAAAACTGGGTTGTGTGGATCATTTTCACGTATTTTTAACACGTGGTTTTATCTATTTCCTGATTTGGTAGGAAATTTCAGGTTTCATAATCCCAGTTTGTCGTGTTTTGCACATTTTTGAGCTCATTGAGCGCATGCTTTTACGAGTGAAAAAAAAACGACATCTAGTGAGTTCGTTTGTTGTGAACTTCCACGAAGAAATCCGCAACAATAATGGGGAGCATAATTTTTTACAAAACCAACTTTTTGCAAATTGCGCACGTACAGCACAATGGGTTCTGCGCATGGGTATCTTTCATTTTTTTAATTTTTTTCTCAATTGAATGGTCCCAGTGAAAGCTTTCCAAAAAGGTGCAACATGAAGGGTATCTGATGGGCGAAAACGGGTGTTGTATTTACGTCATCTCACCCCGTTCCCGTCTGGGGAGACCCTCAGTGCCTAGAAGTCACAAGCGTTGTTCCCATCTTTATTGTGGCCAAACTTGGCGTAGTTCCGAGCTGAAAGTTAGTGGGAATTTAGGATTTTTGAGGGTGCGAAATCCGAATTTGAGATCAAAAGAAAAATTACTATACCCATGCGCAGACCCCAATTAGTCATTTTTAGTTATTTTAGTTTTTGGGATTGTAGCGGGAATGAAGAGGGTGTAAGTACACCTTTGTCGGGCCACCCTGTATAGTAAATTCCACAGTTTGAAATCACCCTATTGGCAGTAAGAAGTGTGAAGTGTGTATTTGAAGAAGTGTGATGGAGAAGTGGTGGGATCATATATTATTATCAAGTTAGCTGGCAATGGGTGTTGCAAACATTGCTTTATCACATTTATCATTCGTAGTTAGAATCCATATGTTATGGAGTCGGTTTTGATGGTTATGAAGAAGAGTGAAAACAACAATAATACAAACTGCAATGAGTAGCTGAAAAAATGAATGGAAATTTTCCTTCTACCAAACTCCACTAAATCCATCGAATGATTGTGTACACTCAAGAAGTTATGAACAAAGAACTGGGTCCGGAATTTATGGTTGATTTTATCTTCGTGAAAATGTCGGAAATTTTCTAGAAAGGAGGTTAATAATTATGGGGAGGTTCTGCCTAAAGACACTGGAATCATTCTGGATTCTGAATCACACTGTTCATTAGTGATTTCAGTGTTTTTACTTAGTGCCAATGGAGGTTGAGCCTTCCTGACGATTGGCTGAGGCAAGAATTTCAAATTCCGAATAAATTCCTTGAAATATTAGACACAGTTTTTCGCATTACGGTTTATTTGTCAACTCTGAGGGTATTTAATGAATACCCTTATTCGTAGGTTATATCCAATACCTAAAAAAATTGGAAAAACACTCTAGTTCTCCATTCCATGCCAGAATTTTAGTGAATGGAGGGGATCTAATCATCGCACCAAAATCGGTACCTACCTGATTTACTCTGCTGTGAAGAATTTAAGCTTCACTCTCCATGAATAGCAGAACAATATTTTTGCGGGTCAAGGAAGAAGAAAATTATTCTTCTGTGTCTTAACTAAAGCACCAATACTGAGAAATCCAAGTTCAGAGGAAGAGTAGTTTAGGCAGGAAATCTTTGTAGTCAATTACATAATATGGAATCGGCCTTTCCCTAACTGCTTGGTTGTTGCTTAGGTAGTCATAACGAACGCAATGGGGAATTCCGCTGTGTCGTAATTTTGATTTTTGACTTCAAATTCGGATTCAGCATCCTTGAAAACCCCTGAGTTCTAATGTTCAGCTCAAAATGTTCATTAGGTTGGCTGTAAAACAGGTGAGAAGATGGCGCGGGACGTCATCTGTTCACAGGAGTTGAGGGTGCATCATGAATTTTTGAACCGCAAATTATGACCTCCAATCAACGAAATCCTATCAAATACGTACATTAGCATACATTTCAGTTAAATTAAATTTTTAGCAATTTTTTAAATTTAAATTCTTCATAAAATTTGTGACAGAATGACACCGAAAAACACGAAATTTGTCCATTTTTTTCATCATGCAACCAATGTTTACTTTCTTTTCTTAACACCTTCAATGCGTATGACGCACCAGTGAGTCGTTCCTCTCTTCTGATGTACCCGTTTTCGAAGAGCTGAATTCCTCCCCAACTTTTCTACAGGCCTGTTCCTGATCAACAAGTTGAAACCTACTGGCTTGGTGAATAAGGGAACTTCCTATAATAAGTACTCCGAAGCACTAAAAATGAAGTGGTGACGCTCGGGAGGCTAGTTGTAACGCCCGGGAGGCTAGTTGTGACCCCCGGGAGGCTAGTCGTGACGCCCGGGAGGCTAGTTGTGACGCCCAGGAGGCTAATTGTGACGCCCGGGAGGCTAGTTGTGACGCCCGGGAGGCTAGTTGTAACGCCCGGGAGGCTAGTTGTGACACCAAGGGGTTAGTCTCGAAAACGGATGACGCGTTGAAATTGTTAATCTAGACTTTTAAACCAGGTTGTGTTTATGCGTGTTCCTTTCGAAATTTCCCCCTCGAATTTGAATTTTTTGAAATATTGACAAATTCTGTAATCCAACAAAGTTGACTAATCATAGATGGGACAAAACACAGTTCTGGAGGAGTTAATTGATGGGGTGAGAAGAAGCACGAACAGCACGTCGTTGCCTGACGAAGGGTCGCCTCAGGTAGTCCAGACTGCCAAAAAAAAAAAACTGGGACAATGTGTAGATCTTCAAAATATGTCCGTTTTCATTCATTTTCAAGGGAAAATTCTCAATAGCAGAGTAAGTGAAGATCAAAAATCTTCTCAAAGCACAGCCCTACTATACAGTTGGCCCTAAAAACATCAGCACTCATTTTCCTATTACCCATGTTTTAGACAAAAAAATATAGGTAAAATAAAATAAAATAAAACGTCTAAAAAAAATGAAAAGTTACGCATAATTTGGTTTTGTTTATGAATGGATTGCCTCAAGACTTAATCACGCATCTTAATTATAAGAAAGTACACAATCTACCAATATTCATCAACCACACATTTCTCATACCTATCAACACATTACACATGTTAAGATTAGGTAGGTACAATCAAAAAGTAATTTCGAGTGTTGGAAAAGGCGTTAGGAGCTATAATAATTATTTTTTCTTGTCTCTACGAAGTATTTTTTTTCAACTGCTATAAAATAGTATACTTAACAGAATATCACAAAAATTATTTTCTTTTTCCTCTCGAAAACGTCTAGTTCAGTATATAAAATTTGATTCCCTAATTACATTTGTATTTACACCATAATTTGTATGACTTAATAATCATATAACCACTGTACATGTACAATTTTTATTGTAGTTGTCATTGTAATAACTAATATATTACACGATTTCTTTAGTTTTTTTTTTCATTTCTGGACCCACTTTATAATTAAAACGAATTCTATACAAGGAGTTTATTATATTATTGTTATTCCTAATAACCAAATGAATCGCCATTAAATGACGTTCGGTTTTACATTCATTCGAATGATGCAATTGAATAATTATGCACTTCATGTGGATTTTTCATCGAAAAAGTACCTATCCATGTACATATCAGACGTCCAGAAATCTCATATATTATGTACACGAAATATTGCCGGTTGATGTACATAAATGTATATAATAGCTTTGCAGTCGGTTACTCACCACTCGGTAGTACATAACGGCCTTTGTCACGCTATGCTATAATATCGAATTTCTGCACTCTTACTTCTAACGTAGTTTTACTCCGCAATACATAATTTTCCAATAAATAAAAAAAATCGAGAAAGAAGAAAACAACACATACACACAAAAACAACTATCTACATAACTCAAAACTATATATGAAAGACAATGGTATTCTCATTAATTTTCTGGAATGAATCAAACTATGATTAACTTAGCCTGCTCATAGCATAATACGTTTTCGGTTTAACAGAAACTTATTGCTTGAAAGAAAATACTGTAAGGCACAGTATGAAATATTGATTAATCAGTGACAGAATGATTATTAGTGAGTTTTCTTGTTAATGTAGGTAAAACTTTGTCGTTTGATATGATTCAACAGATTCATGCAAGTTTTAGCTCTTGGTAGGAATGACAATGACAAAATTTGTATTTTATAGTGACTTTCCCGAATCATGATTTGAATTGTTATTGGAGAAATCGAGAAAAAACAGGAAGGGAATACTGATATGTGGCGTGAATAATATCGCTTGCTCAATTTCAAACAGTAATTCAAAATTTTCGCAACGTGGATAATATAATTTTGGTATTTTTGATATTCGAATTTAGGACGCTAAATTAAAAAATACTCCAGCAGTATTCAGCTTTTTGGGAGGGAAATTTAGACTGTGAAATCAAAATACCAGTGTTTAGATTTCATTTTACACTGATCTATCCAAGGTCAAAAAGGATGGGGAAAGAGTACGAGTATTATATAAGATTCAAGATTAAAATAGTTGGTAACCTCTCACAGAAAAGGGTGAATTTCGACTTCCCAAGTGGCTTACTGAAAAATCTTGCGTTTTTCATGGAAATCGTTGTTGGTACTTATAATTGAATTATTTGGTATTATAACCCTGAGTGAGGCGAAATAGGGGCTTTCCAGACAAAAATACGCACTCCTCCATTCTAATAGGAAACTTTGCACTGATTCTGAATTATACCATTGTACGGCGTCCTAAGTCCAATGTCCGTTTTTGCACTTTTTGAGATGACGACACAGTCTTGTCATACCTATATTTATGTTCTTACAATTGAAATAGCTTATTACCCGCAATAGCATTGAAAATAAGGACATCTCCCTACTGAGGGACGTCCTAAAAACAACCAGGTGAATTCACGTTTTAGACTAGGGATCCAAATCGATTTGCGATTGAATAAAAAAATCGATTTTTCATCATGCATTTCATTTTTTATTTTTTTTGCCATCGATTGATTGTTCCAATTTTTAGCCCGGAATGAATTTTTTTGCCTTCAAAAATCGATCAAAAAAATATATATATCCCCCCTCCCCAAAAAAAGGAATAATTATATTGAACCAAGCAGTTTTTAAATTCTTGAATTTAAATTTCTTGAAAAAAATTGAATAATTAAATATTGAACCAAGCAAGTTTTTAAATTATTGAATAACAACACCATTATAATTTTATTTCTCATGCACCCATTGAAAATACCATTATTTTTGTAAAAAAAAAAAAATAAAAGAAAAAAAATTGAATTTCGAATGAATAAACACCTAGGTACCGAATTTTGATAGGTAAAATACCCAACTACCAAAACATTCACATATTTTTTTAATTAAAAAAAATTAAATAAGTTTCTTGAAAAATAGATTTTTTTTTTCACCTGATTAATTGCTGCAATCGATTTTAAGCTTTCTATTGAGAAACGATTTTCAAAATCGATTGTTGGTGACCGTTTCGCATCCCTATTTTAGGCCATTGGAATCGCCCGATATTGTTTTCATATGGAAGAAAAGTTTTAGATGATCAAATTCTGCATCGAATTTTGCATTCCACGGTGGGCCGAGGCAGGGATAATAGAAATTATACCTGGGCCGAGGTGTGCAAAATTGAGCGTCAATTTATAGGCCATTTCACGCTGTTTCCGAATATACCCCATGATCCTATACCTAAAACACTTTTTAACTGCATAATAATTTAAAAAATACCCACATTGCTTCCTCCCTTCGGTAGTGAGGAAGAAAAAAACTCAAAAATTAACGGTTTTGACCATTGGAACCGCAAAGCATTGTATTTGTCTGAGTGAAAAATTGAAGACCTAACAGTTCTGCGTCGAATGCGACCAACACCAGCTCACCAACACAGTGGTAACCATGATTTTTGGCGATTTTTCAAAGTTTTCAATTTTATGAGTTCTTTTGTGTTTACGACTGAAAAATTCGAAAAAAGATAAACTTTTGAAAAATCACCAACAGTTATGACGACGGACTCGGTGTGCTATCGTTGATCTCATTCGACGCAGAACTCTCAGATCTTCAACTTTTCTCTTACAAAAATACAATTTTGGGCGGTTCAAATGGTAAAAAACGTTAATTTTCGAGTTGTTTTTATGATTTTAGGTAGCTAAAAGTGTTTCAGGTATAGGAACATGAAGTATATTCCAAATTTCCTATAAAATACCTATGGAATCGCGTTCAATTTTTTCGGGAAAATTGCCATTTGGCCCCTCAGTGAGCCGTTGCCATGATTTTCGGTATTACTAAATAAGTCGTGAACACGGAAAACATTGATCAAATCACAGAAAAATTATATCTACGGGGTTGTTGATCTGATATTGGTCTAATTCGACGGTGAATGCGATAGCCTACAACTTTTGACGGTCCTACGATAACCTACGACCAATATTTGGTGGTCCCATTGGTCAGAAACGTACATTTTCCATGTTTTTTGAAATAAAAACGCGGTCTTTAGGTCAAGTCTTGTAAGACTAGAATGCCAAATTTCGAATGGTGTCATTTTATTCTTAAAGCAGCGAAATTATACAAATTCTCAAGGAATCGAGTGGAACTAGATACCCACCTGACTACCCCATGCAATATTTATTTAAAATAATATTGCTTGTGGTGGAAAATAGAGTGAAATGACATCATTATCTTTGATTGGAGAAATCTTCCAACTGAATATAATAATATGGGCATATTTAAATTTCCCCATAAGGTCCTAAGGATTTGAGCACAGATTATTGTAAGTATGGTTTCATTCCGTCAATTTCCGAAAGAAAAAACGATGGACGGCCTGTGAAAATGGCGGGTGGACGGAGATTCGATTTACGTTCTTTGAATGAAATGTATCGATAGGCAGATGAAACTAAAATAAAATCAGATGCGACAATATTCGTACAGTTTGCATTGTGTTCAGGTTCAGGCAGTATTGAGTTGACGTCACACGGAATTGGCTATGCAGTAACCCGCAATACTCCCCGGTCTTGAAGGAGGGGTAGAACTTGAGCGCCGTTTTACTTGGCAGGGTTTGGATGAAGCAAGGAAGTTGAAATTGAAAACATGTTGTAGAGATCCTGGAACCTTGCTTGATGTTGTGGAGTCGTGAGGCACCGTGACAAGTTCTAGAAATGCCTAGGAAGGCACTTCTAATTGTATCAAATTAGGTCAAGATCGCGTGGAATATTCGGGTATGTGTTCACCCCAGGACACAGGACTCGCCTTTCCAGGATTCTCTGATTTTGGTGGGTACCTTTGAGTATGTATGTGGGTCACCAAAGAGGACAGGAGTCCTCAGCCTTTACTCCTGAGACTATGGTCAGTATAACCTGTTGTCCCATGTTATCTACTGTATCCCACCACAGATGAATGTAAGTTGGGTTTAAGCCACACATGAAGTAGGTAAAGATTCACCTACTTCTTGTGTTATTGAACCCAGACTATATTAATCCAGGAAACACTATGAAGCCTGTGTCAGAGTCACGGTTGAAAGAACAGCTCTGGGGAGCTGTCACCTGAAGGACCAACCCACGACCCTACTTTCATGCTTGTCCTTGCCTGCAAGCCAAACACGTAAGTTCCTCTCGATTCTATTCAAAATATCTTTCCCTTACCCTCGCAGTTCAAATCCCGAAGATAGGCATTTCCTACATAATCTTCATTCCCCTTTAGAATCCAGAGCCTCCTATTTATAGGATAATATACGTAATAACAACCTATTTCTGTGTGTTACTTAACCATTCATCCTACCTCGCCATAGGCTCAATAGGTAGGAATTAGAGCACACGCAGTAGGCAATAGGTATTGTGACCCCCTTCTGGGTATAACATTCTACCTAAAATCTCGGTGAAACATCGTATGTCCACCAGTGAATCCCAGTGGGCCACATTACAAGTTGACTAACTCACCTAGTATAGGTATTATATACCCGTCTGTCTATGCATGGTAGGAACAGTCTTGGGTTCAATGGTCAGAAGCAAGTGTGTACCACAAGCCACCTCACCCGTCGTGGTCACCAGTTTACAGATCCCAGAACCTCGCATGATGTTGTGGAGGCTTTAGACACCGTGACAAGCTCTAGAAATGCCTGGGAAGGTACTCCTAATTGCACCAAACTTGGTTACGTGGAATAATCGGCAATGTTCCCACCATACTGGTCGACCCGACAACTTGGTGACAAACCAGTCAATAAATTTTCGTTCTTGGCCTAAAAGTTCCCGACAAGCACCTTCTAACAACTGTGAGACAGGATTATTGCTCGACTGTTCATTGGTAAGAAATATTAGAAGCCGAAAACAGATCTTAAAAAACTGACTGACAATATACTGCTCGTCAACAAGATTACAACCTTTGAGGGAAAACTTACTCTCTGAATCGAGCAAAAAATGAAACAACTCAATTTGAGGTGGTCTGGGCAGCATAAAGAAGATGAATGTCGACCAACATTTCAACACAAAAGTTGATAAATTCCAGTAGTTACGTCACACTCAAGAAGAACGAAGCAATCACAAAAAAAGTTCATTGAGTTGATGAGCGAATTTTCAGAGGATCATTTTAACCGATTTGGTGGGTGATTATTATAGGAAATTGCATGCTGATTCCGAATATACCTATGTTCCTTGTTTAAGATGGTAATTTACACAATAAACCTCAAAAACAAGTTATTTTTAAGCGATTTTTGACTCTAAATTTTAAAAATTTGACCC
>JAEMON010000008.1:23676853-23714427 GCA_030264115.1 Lygus lineolaris | reverse complement strand
ATTTCATCCGTTCCTTGGTCCCATAAAAGTTGGAGTAAAAATCAATTTCTTACGAAAATTAGCTCATTGGGTCATGTTGCATGGTCCATGGAAATATTTTAAACGACCTGGCAATTCTGGAATTTTGGGTTCGCATTAGGTAGGTACTGTTTAGGACGTACGATCTGAATAATAACCTAAGTGGTATTTCAATATTATGTTGGTGAGGTTAAGTGGGTTCTGCCAGGGGTGTGAAATATTGTTGCAACTTTTCTCAGCCTATAATCTCAAATCAATAATATTCTCTCTCAATAATTCCAAATATGTTTTCGGAATTCTTTCTATTTTTAATTCTGCAGGGCAACACACTATCGACAATTTAAATGTCAAAAATTTCACATTTTGTTATCAATTTAAAATTTTAATTTGAAATCATGATCGTGCGTTGCCCTGCAGAATTAAAAAATAGAAAGAATGCCGGAAAAAGATTTGAAATTTATCGATTATTGGCTGAGAAAAGTTGGAACAATGTTTTGACGGTAAAATGGTAACGGAAGGGAGGGGCGGTTACTTTTTTTTGACACATTGGCCTGAAGCAGTAATGAGATTTGTAGTGAGAGTGAATATGTACATTATAATTTCCGAGATTTACGAATTTTCTATGACGGTTCACACGTTGGACGGAACACCCTTAAGGCTAATAGTATCTAGATACTGGCTCACTTAGTGAATCCTGATTATAACAGAAAATTTATGTTGGATCCCGATAATCATTCTAGAATACCGCAAACCACCGTACTTGAATAAGCCGCGAGTTTTATACTGACTGTGAAGATACGAGTTCTCGATGGAATAACTAGGACCACTCCAGGTACTGAGCTGAGAAATTGAAACGCACTGTAGGCTGGTGTATAGTCTGGAGCAGTTATTGATCAAACTGTTACTCTCACTTCTGGGCCGCCAACGCTTGCTTCTCTTATTCAGGTATTGTTGTAGGAGTTTGACTCGAGACAAAAATCGCTACAATCAATCAATACTGTTGAGTAGAACAGGGGCATTGACCTCAAATCGTTTGACATGGCTGTCAAATAGGTTGAAATATTAGCGTAATACAATTCGAGAAGAACTAGCATATCGCAGATCGTTCATACGATTACAATGAAATTCTTGGGAAGCTCTCTTTGTAAACTAAAATTTCTTCCTACTCACAAATCACAATCAGTGAATTTTATAAATGACTGATTGGTGCAACAAACCGACAGTTGCCAGAGAAATGCAACGTATCCAGATGTACAATAACCACAGCAAGCTGTCTTCACTATATATAGTGTTCGAAAAAACAATACTAATATCGTATGAAGGTATGTCTCGATACTGGCACATACCTACAAGTCCACAAATGAGGAATGGATCTCCCTTTTTCTTATTCTTCAACATTGTAGGTCTACTGAGTCGAGCTGTCGGGGACCCACACCTCCATCTGCTACCTATCTGTTTTAATTAAGTTTTCAAAGTATGGATTGAATTCCCTTGTTCTTCATTTGACGACGATTCAACCTATCAGCCGAAACGCTTCTGCTCCTCAAGATTCCGCGGAGCTGCCAGCATCAACGGAGGACACAGAAGAACTCCTGGTCTGGAACACGAGGTTCCCTCACGACCTACGCACTCAAATTATATCGGTGCACCACCGAAACCCGGGGGGATCCTGGGTGAGTGAAAATAAATCACGCTCTCCAGCATACCTTCCGGAAATTTGGACAATTTTGAACATCATCTCTCTCTGACAGTACGTACTTCATTTAATCTCCATTGGTTGGTGTGGCGCGTATCTTTTCCACAAATTGGTACATAATACCATAATATTCGAGGCCCTTAGGAAATTCAAAAGCCTGTACGATAAATTTCTAATTGGTTCAAATTTCAAATATAGTGTTATCTGTTCAAATCAACCCACTTGGCTCCGAAATAGGCAAGTGCGCCCTCACGCACTGATGATTCATGCTCAGGTTTCTTTATTTTTTTGATTCTCGTGTCGCCCAATAATCAAATTTGCAAATTAGTAATATCATATTTTGGCTGAACTGAGAGCTTTCCAAAAAGGTGCAATTATGATGGGTCAGAAATGAACGGAAGAGGGCAAGAAACGAGAAGGAAAAAGCGTGCGACGACAAATCTGGTATATATTGCCTTCTTGCTCCCTCATGTGGGAACCGCCTGAGAGGGAGATACATACCAAAATAGGCGAATTTCAGGGCTGAAAACCCCGGGGGGCTGCTGAAACCGATTCTGAGTTCAAAAAGTCCCATTCATGCAGCATGAGTCGAGCAAATTTTCAAAGAATCATTTTAAACGATTTGCGGTGGGTGATTCTTATTGGAAATTTCACGCTGATTCAGAATATTTATACCATAAATATGTTCCTATGTTTAAGATGCACACAACAACAAGATGTTACACAAAAAACCTCAAAAAATTTTGAAAAGCGATTTTTGAGTCTAAATTTTCAAAATTTGAACCCTTGTAGTAGGTACTCCAAAAATTCTGGCCAAACGAACTCATCCTTTCTTTTGACAATTAAAACGGTTTTCCATTAAGAAAATTTTCAAAAATTTGCATTATTTAAATTTTGAAGCCATTGTAATAGCTTCATTCTCTTCGAAAATTCGCTAAAATAGCAAATTCCGACCCGGGTCTATTCCAGCTAGAGGCGGTGGAAGTGAATTTTGGATATTTTATCTGCGCAGAACCTTCTCTTGTCGGCAATCTTTTGATTAGAGTGTGCGCAGGAGGTTCTGCGCTGCTGAAATATTCCCCCTACGGCCGCTAGTTGGAACAGACCTAATAGGTAGAGCAATGAAAAAGAGTAGGTCGGTACTTAGCCAATTTTGATTTCACCAAGAAGTTTTTTGTAAGGATATTTTCATTGTATTTGGTAAGGTCCACCCTCCCTTCCCATCCAGTTCCTACAAGACACGATTTTTGGTGGATTCGGAATCACTTTCCCTGATAATTATACCTTTTTAAATTATTGACGATATTCAGTAGGTAAATGAGTGATGCAAGCGTAAGCACTGATAGACTAACCGAGGATGGCGACCACCTCGTCGTCTTGGATGACTTCGAGGGACCCGGTGACGATGAAGCAGAGGGAGTCTATGGACTCGCCCGTGTGGTACAGGAGGTCGCCAGGGGCGGAGTGGCTCATGGTGAAGTGCATCGCCAGAGCCCTGAGGCAGCCGTCGCTCGCCAGCCGAAACGCGGGGTGTTCGTTGAAGACTTTACGATTCAGGTGGACACAGATGTCGGCCTTCATGTCCTTCGGACAGTAGTTCAACACCTGCAACGATACCTTGAAATAGAAACACAGAACAGTTCGATTTTACCACACGTCTTCCATTCATAAGCATAAATAATTAGATAAACCGTCGAGCAGTGGTTGAAAATCCGAATCTGGAGGAAGTAAATTATTTTATGGGCCTTTTAAAAATGCACGCCATGTTCATAATAATAACATCATTGGTTCTCAATTATCTTCCTTTAAACACAAAATTAAATTTTTCGATAAGAGTGTTTGGGTTGAGGGTGGAAGTAATTATAGGCTGTCCTTCCTTATTTTGATATCATTCCGTTCTGTTTTACCCATGTATTTACCTCAAGAAAATATAATCAGAAAGTTTAGGTGTTCTTCTCTTCTCAATTGGCATTTTTTACCAGGAAAATGCCACCAAAAACCTGAGCGCACTTCACATATTTCAACGGGAACCTACCCTACTGAAATAAACGAGCTCTGATTAGAAGCTGGATATTCTCCATCAACCATGAAGATAATTTTTTTTGTTAATTTAAACGACCAAAATATCCAAAGCACAGAAGTTGCCCAAAATAGAGACTAGAGAGAGACCCAAACAGAGAATGAAACATCTTTCCGGAAACTGTGTTCTTTGGTCAACGTTCAACGTCTGTTCGAAGATTTATTTTATTTTATATTTAGAGCGACTTTGGGTTCTAGTTTTATATCGAAAAATTTCAACATGATTTTGATTGATATGGAAATGAGGGCTGCGTTGAAGGTTTCTTACTCTTAAGATGAACACACACTGCAAAATTACAACCCAAAATACCTACGTTGAAAAACTTTTTCATATGTATGCAAACAAGTTGACGAATAAAGATAGCCTTATAATTTTTAATGCACTCTTGTGAGGTTCTTGGCTCAGTTGATGGCTCAAAAAAAAAATTTTACCAGAAGAATGGGTCTTCATGGTATAGAAAAGCTATAAATGATCTTCTTTATCATATTTATAACGATTCCTGACAAATCGGTTTACATTGTTTGATGAGAAACATACTGAGATGCTACCTTAAGTAGGTACCTACTTATTATATGAACATGCTAATTTTTCCGTACAATAATACACACATAGCCCATACAATAATTCCACCTCGCAAGATTCGGATTTTGGTTCACTGTGCATCGCCTCAATATACTACAACTTGGTAACAGTTCTAGCATAACTCAGTCAGACATAGTGAAATTAAGGGAGCACCAACTGATGCTGAAACTTGTATGGTGTTGGTCCGCAGGGCGAAAGGATAAAAACCACAATTCAATACAGTTCCATGATGCACCATATATATTGAAGAAAACTTTTTCCTGGTTCAACACCGATTTTACAGTCTTACAGGGACACTTGGAAATAATATAATTAATAAGTCAATTCAAACAGCCATGAGTTAGACAAGGACCAAAGAGGCGGCTGGTGAGGGTAGGCAAGGTAGGCACTGCCTGGCTTGTAACCTATAGGCTAGTTTAAAAAAAAGAAGAAAATTGAAAGAGTGAAATTCGTTAACCTGAAATATATATTCGTATTATTGAAATTATTATTCATTTTCTTATAGTTCTTTCATCATTATTGTATTAGAACTCGTTCATTCGTTCATACGTACATCAAGAATTTGTAGGCAATTTTTATTGTTGCAAATCTGATTTTCTAGGAAATTTAATCCTCTTTAATTTGGGTGTATTAAGTTCTCCAAAAAAATTAACTGTTCATGAGATACAATTGTTTACGTACCTTATTGGAGAATCCGTCGTGACTAGCAAGTCGAGTACAGGTGGCGAGCGCTTTCGATGTAAGGACATCATCATGTAAGGACATCATGTAAGGACATCAGAGGACTCTCTCGACGGCCTGATGATGATGTCCTTACATCGAAAGCGCTCGCCACCTGTACTCGACTTGCTAGTCACGACGGATTCTCCAATAAGGTACGTAAACAATTGTATTCTTATAACTAGCTGAACTAATCCTTTAGATTTAATGTTCATGAGATGTTCGCGAAATCCGCCAAATTACCAAACAAATCCAAGATGGTGGCTAGTTTCGGAGAACCCCCTCCACAGCACGAGACTTTTCAGGACTTTGATTAGTAGGGTCTATGTAACATTTCCATCAATAATCAGAACTTCACCATTTAATATTTTTTAGAGCCATTGTGCGGCCTAAAGCCACTGAAAATAACAAAAGAAAGGTTTGTTGGCCAAAATTTTTGGAGGACTCGAAGGGATCGAATTTTGAAAATTAAGGGTAAAAAAAACTTGTTTTGGGGGTTTTCTGTGTAAATTAGCATCTTAAACATAGGATCATTTATACGGTATACTAACTCGGAATTAGCACGATCATATATTATGGTATATTCGATATAACCATTATAATTAATTCCTTCAAGAGTCACCTACCAAATCGGCTAAAATGATTCTTTGAAAATAGGCTAATCAAATTATGCTACATGAATAGAACTTTTCTTAGTGTCCTTCCATAATATTTGATCGGAATCCATATTACGATCGTTATGAACCATAGGGGATAGCAACATGATAGGAAAGAGATCATAGGTAACATTACAATTTGTATTTCCTTAGATGTGAAACTCAACTCCAAAGGTCCCTTATCGAAAATTCGAGTACAATGAACCATAATGAACAAGTACGGATTTGTTTTAAGAACTCATTCTGCCTCCAGACTAATTTAGTATGTTTAAAATGTGATAATCTACTATACCCGCAAGAACCTAGCGGTTGCATCAATTTCTATCCTTTTGAACACCCCCTGTTATAAATTCCAACTCTTTGTCTTGTCCTGCCCTCCATTCGCCTACCGAAACCACCTCTGCAAGGACCATAATATGGAAAAGCTTCAAATTGAGTTTTTCTAAAAAGTTCTCAATAAGAGCCAACAAGTCGTAGATATTGGGGCGATGATGAAGGTGCATTTTATATGAGTACTATTTTGACAAATCACCTACCTACCAAAGAAAACTGGAACAAAAACAGAAGTAGAAACTATTTCATTGACTTTGCAAGAGTGATGGTGAATTACGTTGTTTTCTATTCATTTTTCAATCGTGCACACTTTCAAAGGCACACTCTGATAAGTCAGTGCAGTGAATCATGTCTTACGAATATGGTTCGAATTGGACAACCAGGAGACAAAAATGTGCGTAAAACTCCAGCTTAATTCCTTGATTTTTTAAATCTCATTTGTGTATGAGGACATTGTTCTGAACATCTACTGCAAGTGTTGTTTTGATTTTGACGAACATTTAGGTGACATGCACTGCTCTTTCGAAATATATACCTACCTAATGCGAGCAATTTAGACTACACAATGATGAAAAGGATATGAAGTGATGGTGATGGTCAAACCGATATTTTCTATTCCTTACATTGCTAAGTTGTGGTAACCAGAGTCAAACTCATTCAAACAGAAGAAAGAACGAAAACAAGATTGTGAATCGCAAATCGATTTTGACTGGCGGACGAAGGTGATACTTGCATTTCAAGGTGCAGCAAATAATACAGGGTTGTGTAATCATTTGCTGCATTTCTCCAAATTGTGGTAGACAAATCTAAACTCACACTTCTGTTGAATGTAGCACATAATTCAACAACATTTTTCAAGAAAAATTACATTAAACGCATGCAAACAATGTTATGTTGCATAAGTTTGAGAAAACTATTTTGATGACTTCATTATTAGAATAACCGTGAGATTGACCCTGGGCTACAACAAAGAGGGCTGTTAAACAAGAGCCATACAACAGAGTTGGAAGAATAATGTCCAAAACAAAGTGAGCACAGATGAGTAACAGAACCACTTGAATGTGAGTGGGTGATTTCAAAGCGTGAATTATGATTGAATTGTATTGAATTACTATTCATATCAACAACATCGAGCATGCTCATAGCAAACTAAGTATATTTTTGATTAAACATGCTTCAACGGGCATCGTCCAACTGTTATGAGAGTAACTGACTAGGTAGGTAATAACAATTGGCGTCTAATGGCGAACTGACGCTCATTACATCACCCCCCCACCGTTCAAATCCCAGGTGCTCCTGTGCCTGGACTAGAACCTGGCCTCTTTCCCAGAAAAAAAATAAAAATAAAATATTGATTTCGTTGAGTTACCCTCAGGGCATCTCAATTAATATTTGCTATAGTCAACACTAAGTTTTCCTCATCCCCTCTCCCTGAGAAAATTTCGTTTCTCAGCCGGGATTTGAACCAGACACCGAGTGACTAGCGATTTCCGACTTGCACCGACTTGGACCGCTCGACCACCCGTTGTTGTAGCTACTCGACCCAGTTGTAGCTACCTTCTCCACAGTCAAGATTTTTCAATGAGTAGGAAACACTTCGCGCGGATAATGAAAACTGCGTTATCATAAATTTTGGGGTTTCTGATTCCGGCGTATTCACTTTTTGAGGAAAGTCGGGGAAATGTGCTTAACGGCTATTCCATCCTAACGTCTCTGATCACTCGATCTGGGTTGATCGTGACGATTTGAATTTCACTTTCATATTTATGTAGTTTGTTTTTATTTATACAGTTTTATTTATGACCTTATAAGATTGAATTTGTTTTATTGTAACTAATTGTGATTTATACGTCGTAAATATTTTTGATAAAACGAATGTGTCAAATCATTTGTAATACCAATACCTATGCCATTATTCTCATTCAGAAATCCTTAAAGTCGAAATGGATTGTAAATAGGCTCACACTTCATATCGAGTGAAATGTTTTATCTCGCCTGATTTGAATTTTCCTACGAACTTAAAAAAAATCAAATTTACTTCATTCTTTGGTCTACAAAGGTATATTCGAGGCAAACATTTTTATCGTAAAGAATTAAAATGAATAATTATAATGTTACCATCATTTTTTGCGATGTTTCTTCCATTTTCCAGTACGATACGGATAAATTATTGTTTAAGACCAAAAGGATGTCATATTCGCGCTCAGCAGAAAATTTCCTGTAGGACAGGACGGCTTTAGAATTTTTTCCACCTAGATTGGCCATTCGCCCCACCATTCTGCCCATCTTTTTTTTTTGGCAACCGTTGAGGTCTCTCCGGCTGGTCCCTTCGGTTCTCTTCGGCTGGCTCTAATTTTGACCGCGAAGTTTCGGTTTCACTATCGTAAAATTCCTATTTTTACCTAATAGGTCCTTTAAATAAGAGTAGTTGTTCTTCTTCATGTCATCTATACACTTTCGACCGTGGAAAATACACGCGAAGACGTAAACTCTTCTTGTACACTGCAAGAGCTACTTCTTCGCGTAAGCGGAGAGAACTACTCCTAGGCGTAATAATAAAGAATCACAGAAGGAAGGAAACCTTGAAATATTTACCGAAGTACACCTCACTTGTACACCTTGTAAAAGAGTAGGTACCTAACTGATTGGAGACCCTCGATTCATTTAACAGAAAATCTCAAGAGGTCAACAATATCCTGAAACCATCGGGTTTTAGGATATTTCTATTTTGTTTTCCAAAATGTACCTCAAATTTAGTTTTTTCACAGGAACCCTGGTTGCCAATTCAATTTTCATTAGGTACTCTTACGTAGAAATGATTCACTCGGAATCACGATGAAAAGAAAGTTGCCATAACAAGTACAATTGCATGGATAATACCTAATTTTGTATGATTTTTGGTTCTTCAAATTTTCGATTGCTGTTTTTTTAAGTATAGAACCGAAAATGGCTTTTCTACTAATGTGTTCTTGATTTGTTATTGATTCGTCAAGTTGGAGTTGAGCGCTTCCGCTAATTACTATGAATACTACATAACCTTTGTCACCATACGGTTTTTAATCAGAACAACCGATTTGCCTTCTGTGTTCGAAAGTTGGTATGTTGGTGTTGGTGGTTCTGCGTTCGGTTGGTAGATAATAACGAATTGTGGAGGTTGGGTTTTCCACTCTTATTGAAGTTTCCTTGTTAATTAAGTATGGCTTTGGTATAACAGCACCTCAACTAATACTAGAGGAAAAAAAGGGAGAGAAAGACAGAACATTCACAGAGACACATAGTAAAACCTTGTCGGTATCCAGTCCTTTGGTCATGGCCCAGGTTGACACCACGTAGTCCATGACCCGCTCGGACAGAGCTTTGGGGACTTCGTGGAGCTTCATGAACTCCCTGACGTTGTTGAGCATGTCGTGGTACTTCGCCGTGGCGGAAGTCATTTGTTGTATGATGGTCGTCACGTGGCCGAAAATCGTGGCGTACAGCAGAGCTGGAAAATACGTCATTAGGCTCGTGAATATGATGGAATAAATAGGATTCTACGTTATGAGGATGGTCAGGATTCACAATGAAGCGTTTACCTACCAGTAGACCGAAACCAACGCATTTTGTAGGTATTGAACCGAAATCCAGTGATGTAAAAGATTTTAGAAGGATTCGTGAATCTCTGTATGTGTATCTGATGGATATTTTGAAGGCCATTCGAATGCTTAATCCAAGGAGCCGTCATAAAGACAAACAACGGTGAGGTGAATCCATAAAAAATACCTAGAATAGTACCTATATACCTAGACGATTCAAAACCATATGGGAATCAGGTATGGAGATCGACCCAACACAGAAATATTTGTCAGTTTTGAACGGGAATGGGGTAAAATGAAATATTCACCTTCTTCGCAGAGCTTTTGATAAAGTTATCATCTTCTAGAGGGCTGGAAGGTATGTTTAGGGTGTAAACATTACACTTCCGTCTTCATAAAAAAAAAAACAATAAAAAAACAGGTTGGTAGGTATCAATAAGTATTTGATACCAGTAAAATACTATTGTCAGATTACAAAAAATATTTAAAAAATTAAATAACATCAGGATATTATAATTCAACAAATCTTTCGATCGAAAAATCGAGAAGTAGTAGTATAATAATTTCAACCTGTTGAAATGTTATTACTGCTTGTTGGTTAGACTTTTTCCTTCTGGATTGTTGTACATCTAAAGATTTGTTGAATTATAATAGCCTGGTGTCATGTTTAAACAAACAAATTTTTCAAAAGGTGAATATTTCAGTGGACCCCATTCCTGATCAAAATTATTGACAATTATAGGATTCATATATTATTGGGATTCAAAAATCACCGCTCAGATTGTGTGAGTTTTAATCAACCCTCCCAATTAAATTTGTAGTGAAATGGCCGGACGATACCCAAACATTTTGGTGAAAAGCTTTGCTGAGACGGAAGTTATAAACCAATAGCTATGGTAATAATCTAAGAGGTGAAACTTATTAAGAGGCCAAGGACCCATGTAATTCAGTTTTCCCATTTTTCTCAGCCAATTGTTGATCGATTCTGATGCTGTTTGCTGCATTTTTCTTGTTTTTCGATTCTCCAACTAGGTATGTATATTTTCAATTTCGAAATTCTTAATTTTTCAAATCCCTTTAAAAACATTAAATTGGCATAAAGGCACCCCATCCCCCCGGAGAATGATTAAATAGGAAGAATGCCGCCAACCGCATCAAACTCCGTTGGAAATCGGCTGAGAAAAATGGAAAAACTGTGCAACGCTAAAATGGTTAAGAGTTAAGTTGAGTTAAGTTGAGGGGGTAAGCGGGAGGTTATCCGTTTTTTCAACTTATTGGTCCGAAGTAGTAATAATGTTATAGTAAAAGTTCTTATAAACCCTTCGGTAGCTGAGATTTAGGCATGTTTGAGGACATTTTGGGCTCCGTCTCTTGCCCCCTTAACTTGCACAAAAAATCAAACGTTAATCTTCACATTGACTTCAACTCATTGGTACAATAAATCATCGAGTATTCTAATCCATAATTGAATAACTGCTGGAGGTTTAGGTCCAGTATAGAGGACTAAGTTTGAGAGCTCCAACTGGACTTACGGGGACCAGTTATTACCTGCAATTATCATCATGCAAATCGTGAAGATCTTCTCATTGTCAGTTTCCGCGGCGACGTTGCCAAAGCCCACGCTGGTCATGCACGTCATGGTGAAGTAGAGGGCGGTGACGTACATGGTTTTCCTGGACGGGCCGTTGATGAGCTCTGGAGAGCTGCTCTCGTTGGACCAGATATACGAGTACGGCGACTGCGTCACGTTCGCCAGCTTCCACAGCCATGAATACTGAAGCCCGTTGTCGGCGTCTGATCTTCCTGTAATATTCAAGTATTTACATAAGACTACAGGATTGGGATAAGGATCGACCGGAGAGAAAATCTACCTCATTTATCGAACTTTCGATAAATACGTAATATAATATCTTCATCGGGGCTGAGAAGTATTGATTTGGAGAGATGTATCATAATATTACCTACAGCACCGTTGACGTCGATCTGACAAGTATCAGGTATCTCACAACGGTTTGCTTTGTTGGCAACGATGTGTCTTACGGGGGTCAGAAAAAACATTCGCGCCGAACAAAAAAGTCACGTTTTTTGGGTCACTTGCCATAGTTCTAGAAACTTGAAATTTCAACCATATAGTTTCCTCACAATATTCTCTTGTGCCTATGAAAATTATAGGCCTTCAAACTCACACCCCTTCAACCCTAGAACCCCTCACCCCCTTCAGCCTCTTTTTTCTAAATGGGTCGACCCATCTGCAAAGATCACATTTTCCCCATCGGTCAGTATACCGTAGTTGCATTAAATAAATCCCCAATACTTTTTCTGGTTAACTAGATCAATAACGCAGTGGGTACCATAACATCGCGAGTCCCAGGGTTCAAACTGATATTTTTTCTTCAACGCTAACTGCCTTCGAAAATTCGGTCACTAGAAGGAAGCAAATCAAAGGTAACATGAAACTCAGTTCGATGAATAGGAGAATATGATTGAATTTTTAATCATCTTCTGATACAATTCACGATCGTGTTTCTGCTCTTTGCTCTTCAACCCTTAAGTCCTTATGGGGAGCGAACTGTGCTCATTCGATTCTATCAATTAAAAACTCTTTGAGGCGTAACTATGTAATCCCCCTATATACCAATTTTTTTGTCCATGGTCACTAAGAAAGGTCTCGCCACGTTTGGCGAAAGGACAGGTTTTTCAAAATTTGTTTTTCTGATTCCACGTGCTACCAAACGGGTAAAATGGAAACATGAGAAAACAATAAACATCAAAGGGAAGAAGACGATTTAAACGTCTTTTGCATTCGGTGATGAGGAAATACATTATCAAACAAATGAACAATTTTTGGTAAATACGTAGCACCCAATATAAATAGACCATACCTACCGATGGAATACCATACGCAGGCGAGCCAATGAGCGACGAGCATGTAGAAGCACAAAAGGAGAATGAGCATAGCGGCGCCGTACTCGAGATATCGGTCCAACTTCCTCACAACTCTTCCCAGCCTCAACAACCTGACGACTTTCAGCGCGCTGAAAAGACTCCCGATCCCCTGACGAACCAAGAAGTTCGAATGTAAATTGCGAAAAACAAAATTAAATACTCAACGTTAATAACAATCCAATGAGTCAGTTCTGCCAGGAATAAGTGAACAATTATATTGTAGCATTAGTAATCCAGGTTCATTCGTTAGCAGGTCAAGCAAAGGAGTAGGTAAGAGTACAATACCGTGTAAGGACATCACCATTGGGACTTCAATTTGGCCTACCTATATCATTATCAGTTCATTGTACCTATTATTTCCTAGTGTTTCTTTTTTGTAATAATTGAAATTACTTTTCATTATTAGGGTAGGTTATTCAATTTATGTAACCTACGAATAAACGTTTTCGTATAAATTTGGCATTGGGCCGAAAATATAAATGATAAAATTCAAGGTTTTTTTAATTAAAATCAAATGTAAAAAGGTACCTCGAATTTGGAAAGAAATTTGGAGAGGTAAACCATGAAGTTGTTTTTGGAACACCATCTTTTTGACATGGCGATCCCAGATCGGAATTCATGAATGAACAAAAAACTTTTTATGCTCTCAAGATTTAGATCTGGGAAGGAGTGCTTCTATTCCAGTCACTACAATTTTTGAGCATGCACAATAGGTACGAGGAGGAATATGTACAATTCATAGAAGGAGGAGGGGTTGTATGTGGCTAATTGCTCATTTATACTCTTAACCTAATGTCAGTGTACTCCAGTGGCGGCTCTGGTGGGTGGCTGGAGGGTCAAAAAATAACAATTTCAAACTGGAGGTACGCCAAAGGATGGGAATATGTAGGTACAACCACCAAACGGGAAAACTGCGTATATGCCCTTAAACTAGAATTAGGCAATTTTAGTACCTCCAGCCAAGAAGTAAAATGATTTGAGAAAGTTAATTCTTGTTTTCTCATTTTGGTTATTCGATCTTCTTCTTATGACACCGTTTCCAGGCGGGGGCTGGCGATCTTGACAGATATATCTGATCTTGACATTGCGGTCCGAATAGTTCGGCCGTAGAACAATCGAACCACTGCCTCAAATCTCGAAACCAAAAGTTGTTCCTCTGTCCAGCCGTTCTTCTTCCATTAATTATAATTCTGAGGAGTTCGTACCCAGGAACCGTGCATTTCTCTCTTCCGGGATGAAAAGAAGTTATTTTTCTTTTCCCATCATTCTCAAAATTTTCTCATTGGTGACCCTCTGTACCCTTCGTATCTCCAGGCCTTATATTCGCTTCTCCAAGTATGAGTTGGCGTTCCAAGCTTCACAACCATATTATAGGAAAATGGAGGGAACATAACAGCGCAGCCTACGTAACCTCTGCTCAATGCTCAGTTTCTTAGATGATATAAAGAAACTCTCGAAAGCCTAAGAGCACCTACACCTACCCTCGTTTTTACAAAACCTTTCTACCATCCAGAGTTCTGATTACTGAGTGAACAGTTACTCCAATTTCACAATATTATACTGACATAAATTATAGCTATCATTTGACTACATAGGTATCCATATAATTTAATTTATGTAATATTGACGCATTCTTGACTTTTAAAAGGATTAGAATAAATAACGTAAATATTTTCAATAATGAACCTTTGGAGTGAAGTTTTACGACAAGCTCATCTAGCTTCTGTACGGAAAAAGAAATTCTACTCGTAAGTAACTATGCAACTCCCTAACTTCCTTGTTATGTTGCTATCTTCTAAGTTCATAATGAACGTAATACGAGTTTTAATACAATTATGAATAGGACCTGAGAAAATGAAAAGATTAACAAATTTTGATTTCCTATTTTTTAATTAACTTAGATTACAGGCCAGGCAGTGCCTACCTTGCCTACCTTAAAAGCCGCCTCTGGTGTACTTCGATTTTCGAATTATTTCATCAACTTCATTCCTGGTACTCTTTTCACTTATGAGAATGCAAGGAACTACTGTACTCAGCTGCTAGTGCTATTAAAATTTCTTCATTCTTCTTTCATAATGGTCCCAAAGAACCCAATTAATTTTTTAGAATACATACCGAGAGATAAAGCGATCACTACACAGTACGCAACATTCAAATGACTATGAGTAACATGACCCATACTAGGAGAATGAATCACATCTTACATAGTTTAGACCATTATGAGCATGCACAATAAAATAACTAAATAGGTTCCATCACATGGGCGGATTTTCGAGGGTGGTAGGGGGTGAGATCTGTGATCACACGTAATCTGTGACTACACATAATCAGTGATTACACCTACTTTGTGATTGCACGTAATCTGTGAATCACATGACATGTATGAATAGGCCTGTCGTGGCTCTTTATGCCAAAAAACGGACCATAGGTAAATTCTGTTTTGGTGTTTGAATTTGGCAAACAAATACCTCCCATATCTTCGGGTGAGCTCGCACCCCCAGATATCAAGACTTATAAATCCGCCCATGTTCCATCATCTATCAAAAATCAAAATCAAATTTTGAAGGATAACCATACATAAAGAAGTAAGTAACAGTGAATAGGTACAGCATCCCTACAGATAGTAACTTTCTTTTAGAGTGAGACATTCATGTAAACAGCTAAAAGTAAAATATCAGTCGGAGACTAATCACTATAAGTCATAATTTTGGTTCTCCAACGTCTCATTATCTTGTAAGAATAAGAGTGTGTTCATTGATGTCATAATTTAGTATCAGACGTAACATACTATTGCAATTCCCCTTGATCAACAATGGAAAATGTCAGAACCTAAAGAGGTGAAAAAAGGCGTTTCAGACATCGAGTAATACAAATCTAGAGTGAAACCGAAGCTTAGTGGTATTTATAATTCAAAACAGCACTCAAGTATAAGAAATATGGTTACTAATAGTAGAAACTACATTCATTTCTAATAGCGTGCCATAGAACTATTCACAGCAGATCCCTAGAATTCAAAGGAAATTCACTAATGATTAAGGTTATGAGCAGCAACTTACTGAGTAGGTAACGTTTCAAAATCTACTTGTAGGGAACTATTACAGTTGGTTGCCTTTTAGACATGAACAACACTAGTCAAAAACTACAGTTTTTCGGATCTACGACGTGTGAAGCTGATTTGGAACAAGCATTTTCACTACACCGTTGTTCCTACTGGAATGAAGATTGAGATTGGATCCATGTTTGAAATATTGGCTGATTAGCAGAGCGATATACTACATGAGTACATTCTATGCACTATAATATGTTTTAATCGCATTTTAGAATTGATTGTATGATGTATATTGAATGATCTTCAATACTTCAAGTGATAATGACGGTACCGTATGCTGTTGTACTACTTGGAATGGTTTACCTACTTGCATCTGAGTTTAATGTCATTTTAGAATTGGTTATAAGCTATTGTCTATTGGAACAATTACATTGATGATTTCTATTGATTGTTTTTATGGATCTCCTCAATTTTTGTCAGCTTCACCGTGGAATTTATTCGATTCTTTCAGTTGCATTTTTTTCTTGAAAGTTTCAAAATTGTCAAATGAATTAATTTTGTTATGCACCGGTATGTATAGGAAGTAGGTACACTACCTATTAAGTAGTATATTGGTATATATGTAGGTACTAATTTCAATTTTATTTATATTTTCCTACCCACTCAGTCAATTTATTATCCAATGGGTGGATGGTTGGAGGCCGTGACTGCCAATGAATATGGAATGTTGTGGGCCGTTCAAATAAATAAGACAATCCCTACGTTTCCATAAATTTATTCTCTCATCATCAGAGCCTATTGATGACAGTAATTAATGAATACGAAGACAAGCAAGAAGCTTTCACAAAATTGTCAACTTTCTTGCTCTGACAGCGTCTAAAATAAGTTTAAATTGAAAATTATGTTTCTTGCAGGTCCAGTGGAACTGAATGGAAACCTAGTTATGTAGTATACCTAGTTATATTTTTAACATATAATTTCCCTAATCCCGCGTCGATGTAGGTGTTGGAGGTCGATTCACATAATTTATAATCGACTCATATATAACATCTATAATAAACCATTATTGTCTTAACCTCCCAGCGTGTCGTCTTATTATCTCCACTAAAACCTAACACCCATGCGTGGCCCGCACGCATTCACTGGGCCTGTACTAAATTATTCCATTGCGCACGTACCTGTATTAAATTATTTGATTAAATTCTGACTTTTTCATTCTCATTCCGCAAGGACGTATGTACAGTAAGTTTTCTTAGCTATCAGCTCATTTATGTTAGCTCCTTGTTTAGTTATATCTTGTTATGGTCATTATCTTCAATACGAATCATTGTATTAGTTCATTCTGTTCAAGAGGCCCTGATGATAGAAGAATATGAAATTCTTCCGAAACGCTACTTTACAAGACCGACTCTCAACTTTCCGACCCATTCTCCACTAATCTCTGTTTCAATGTGTACTTAAGCCTAGGTAATTCACAATCGTTGATCAAATCTAGCCGGAGGTGAAGCTATCGATCGCAGAGTCGAATGATGCTACAGGTAATTTATTAATACATAGGAACATGATGGGATGAGAATGTTTGGAATGTTAGGAATTCCTATCATGGGCATACATATGCAAATTAAGCGAGCGCTCTGCGTGAATTTGATCCCAGTTGTATATACCTATTCAGCTATGAACATTCTACGTACTTTATGTATTTACAGTACCTGGGTGGTATGTACTACATAGATAGTAGGGTAGGCAAGTAAGGGCTTTAATTATACTTAACATAACAAATTATGTTACATCAATGGACACACTTACATTCTGTGACAAGAGACTGTCTTCATCAGAAGTGAAGGCGCAGTTTGAACTACGTCTAGAGCCCAGGGCTGTACTTACATCTTCGTCGTGATCGAAAGCGTTGAAGACATCGTAGGGGAGGCAGGATAGGAGATCTATGACGAACCAAGAGCGAAGGTAGTTCATGCGTATGACCTTGGGGTCGGACACGACTTCGCCGCCCGGCCCAACGAACGTCGTGTGGAAGTTGAGGACGATGTCGATGAAAAAAATGACGTCGACGATGGAGTCGACGACGAGGAGCGAAACGTCTTCGGACGTTTTGTTTTTGAAGGCAACGTTGTACGGGACCATGATGGCAGTGTAGAAGGTGAGGCACAGGATAACCCAATCCCAGATGGCTTTGAAGGCGCAGTAGTGAAGGAGGATGTGAGGCGGCGTCTTGGGCGCTTCTTGCCGGTATTGTGGCATCACGTCTGCGTTCAGGGACATCATCTGTGGGACAAAATAAAATACTTCTTCTAAATACTTACTTCTAAATACTTACACGTTCTAACTGCGGACCCAAAAGTTCTGTTACAAGCTGTGTTACTCACCATCCTGTTTTCCTCAATTTACGATATGGAAAAACCCCGCGTAACGGCATTTTTCATGATTTTTTTTCCGAAGATCACAAACATAGGTACGCAAGAGTCTTCGAGGTTGTAATTCGCGAATCGAAAAACGAACATCACCACGTGATTCATTGTGAAAAAATACCCCGAAAATCAATTATCAGATTGTGGTAGTTTTACGAAAAATCTCCATGAAACAAGGTTTTTCACTTTTTGCGCGTATTTGCACGAAAGTGCGGTGAGTGTTTTTGTTTTTGGAATTTACGAAAAAATCATTGATAATGCGGTTACTTGGGGTTTTCTATATTGTAAATAATTGTAAATAAAGTAAAATGAGTGTGTGGTAAGTAATAGCTGGGAAACTGTTGAGGTTTCATCATAAAACTTTCAAAAACCAACGTCGAAACGAACTTTTTAGAATATCCGTAAAAATTGGCATTTGTTTTCAAGTCCTCTAGTATGGAAACGGGTGGTTCAAAAAAGTGCATGGTCTCATTCGACGCATTAAGTGCTCTAAAACCTTCATAATGAGGTGTTTAGTCGATATTTTGATTCATGGGATAGGTATAACCAAAAAACCTCGAAAACACCCCTTTTGGAGGCACATTATTGGTCGCCAATAGTTAAGCTCACCTCCCCCGAGGGGGTAGGTAAACCAAGGATAGTGTTACTGGGTCACTAAGGAAGCCATTAAAGCAATAAAACCTTTCGTAGGAATTAGTTCCGAAGTGAATCCCAGTTTGTACTGGGCAAGTGCAAGTGCAAGATCTTTGTTATGCATGAATTCATTAGGTAGTTATCTACTCAGAGTATTCAATCTTCATTCTTACAATATTTATGTAGCTTGATGATAAGAGTATGGAGATTAGCTAAATCCAGAAATCCAATATTATAGACTGATGATAACTGGAATGGAAGAATTAATTTTGTAATCCAATATTTCTTAGCACGATGTGTATCAACTTACATTTTTCCATTCATTGTTGTGGGAAAAATTTTGATGTAATTGTACGTAACTGTTTCTACTTGTACTTTTTACAGCTTACCAATTCGTCGATTTTGATATGACTAATAATTAATAATAATCTTAAACGACGACGTTTGAGTTAGACCTACTGACGAGATGCAGTATCTTCCTCCAAATTGAGAATATTGGATGATAGCATCCATCATTTGTGAATTTATTAAAGAAGGTTGAAGTTCAAGAACAGGTCAAAATGCTCCCTATCCACCCTTTTCATCTCAATGGTCTAGAGTCCAAACTGCATGTCACCAAACGAAACCAGCCAAATCCAACACTCCAACAATCGTATGATTGTAGTAACTTTTACGCCACTCATGGAACGGTAGCATAAAATTGGAAAAATTGATGATGTACAGATGCGGATATTATAGGATTTGAACTAAAGTTGTACTCATTAAACATTACGATATGGACTTGTAAGTATGTATTCCCTTACATGAGCGAGGTGGGATTGTTTCGTCGTGTCCTTCAGGTTGGGCAGGTGCGACGAAAACTGGGAGACCAGAACGGACCGGCTTCTCGTCACCGATCTTGCTAATTTGGCGAATTTGCTTAATCCTGGAACTCATCATCCGAAATCACATACTATAGTCGTCTTACATCTCGGGTCCCATCGTTTGCTGACTACGTATTTTACGGCCGGCACTCTACGTAAGCAGCTAGCAAACTATAGACCACTTTACCTTACACTAAGTAAACTATGTTCATACAAATCCGACGTTTTGCCACAGTGAGTTTTGAACAACTAAACTGAAACTTGAAGCAATATGTAAGTACTTTCTTGATTTCAGTTAGAATCTCCTGTGATAGGTATTTCAGATTCATTGTTATTGCATTCTTTTCTAAGTCCTTGAATAGGAACAAACTACCCATCTGTAACAATACTTAAAGAAAATAAAGGACTGAATGAATGAAAATGTTCAAGATGAATAAATAACATTGCAATTTCCTGATGAACACAAAAAACATCTACCTTACATGTATCATAAATAAGTATTATTTGTGTTGGAAACCAAGATGCATTTCTATTTGTGAACAAGTGGTTTCATTTAATCTAATATCTAGCTGAAGCATGAAGCACTCTAACGCTGTCTTTCCATAGAACTGCTATGCCATGGTCATGGTTGAGGGTCATTGGCGACATCATACACCAGCTTTCGTTAAAATTGTCTTTGATTTGATGTCATACGTGATACCCACCCGTACTGCGAGAGGAGGTACCTGCTCAAAGAGTACGAGTTCCCGAAAATATAAAACACAATGTGACAATAATATTTCGCTCAAGGCTTCTCATCAATTCGCGCTGTGATGAAGGACCACTAGGATTCGAAGATTATGACCTTAGCTATACTATTATGCTACACTCAGGTAGACGAGAAGTACCTACAGTGCGTTCCGGATATGGCCGGAACCGATAGGCCATTGTCCATGTCCAATCTGATTATAGTAAGCGGACAGCTTTCTGCAGGACTCTCCGGTCCTCGTGAACCAATAAGAGTGAAACATATAAGAATCACACATCAAATCGGGTAAAATGATTCTTTGAAAATTCGCTCATCAACTCATGCTGCATGAATGGGACTTTTTTTCATTTTAGCCGCTAGGGCTGAAATAGAACTAACCAGGGGTGCTGGAGGCGAGAGCGCCCCCCTGCCGAGGCGAAAGCGCCCCCCTGCCGAGGCGAGAGCGCTGATTTTTTTCCCTCATTGTTAATGAGTAATAACAAGAAAACCGGGAATTCCATAATTTATTGTGCCTTCTCACAAGGATCCTTTGTTCTGAAACAAGGAACTGTCGCAGAAGATCCGTTTATCTGTGGAGAAGAACAAGGGCCTAACTCGAAATGCGCCCCTTGTATGCTCATGTGCCGCCACACCTCTTCCCCAAAGTGCAATAAGCATTTCCTGCTCTCAAGCTGACAAGGAGGAAATTGGAAAAATTCTGGTTTTAGCTTATTCAAGCTTTCCCCTTCGCGCATCGAACTATGGACTTAACTCAATAACTCCTTTTTTTCAGACATTCCCCTGTAATTCTCACAGTACGGTGTGCTCTACTGTTTACAGTCATGGATGAAGGTAATTATTTGTGGTTCAATGTTGTAAGCAATAGTCAGGTACGTATGAAGAGGAAATGAAGCTCAACCTCTCAATTAGCAAATCTCAGTCACAGAAAGCCCCTTCACCTTGGCCTCATTCAGCCAATCCCTTCAACCATTTCGGCATACCATTCCTGTAGAGCGAGCTCTTATGACTACCGTGAGGCACACTTACCTCCTTTCGTATCTTCCGTCTCTATGGGCTGCTTGAGGGCAGTGATGTCCCTGAACGTCAAGAGGAACAGGACGACGAGGTCCCGCTCGTTCTTGATGGGCGCTATCTGGAGAAGAAGCCATAGTGGCGTTTCTGCGCAGGAACGACCAGAGAACCCAAACTCAATTAATATTCATCAAAAAGCAGAATTTATAGGACCAATAAAACAAGAATTACGGTAAATCCAATCACTTCATGGATACAAAATCGTATTAATCTTTAATTATTTTAACTTTTACTTTAGGTATACCATTTCTTTTGGTTGTTCCTATAAATCAAACCAAAATAAAAACGCAAAACCATTTTGGGTCAATTTATGCATCGCTACCTACGTCTGTGGAAGGATTTCGGGCTTCTGGAGACCATCACCAGGTCATTTTCCAAAACTAGTTTTCTCATCAATTGATAACTTAAACCTTTGGTTCCACACCTTTTCGATCTGGGCTGCTGATCTACCGTTCTTCAAAACCCACAAAAGATATTCCCGAACATGGTATGTCTTACTTTCGGCTACTTTTGACTTTTGACTTCAGGACCTACTAAAACGAATCATTGCCATATTCTGGCATTCAATGGAACAAACTAAATTAATTCAATATCAATACTTCTCAAGGGTGACTTTAGGGTGAATTTCCTGAGGCTGAGCCTCACAAACTTGAGATGATGAAGTCACACGATTTTTCCTTCCTTCTTTTCACTCACTTCCATAATTTCGGATCATACTTATTGTATCTATTTGTAAAGCTCTCCAATAGCCCTACAATTCGAAAAGATAATGAAAAATCCCTCATTGGATGTAATTTATCTACATCAATGCCTATCAGCATTTTGCCCGGGTTTTAAGCAGTCGCAGTTCTTTTTTCAGGTTGTTCAGGTTGCTGTGGATCAAGGCAACACAGTTGCTACATTCACGAACTGGAAGAAGGCAGCTAAGGACTAATTTATTTTTGCATACAGAACGACCCTACCGAAACCATTTTTCATAGTTCCATAATATTTCATCGATCTTAGCCTCATCTCATTAGACGCCCTAAAGCCGCTCATGATACCTCCTCATGCCTTCCGTACAGTTCATCTAGCACCTGTTAAAGACATCCAGCCCAAATGAATCAATTTGCTGTTCAATTTGATTGTAAGTAACCGGATACTAATGATGGATAAAATCTAGTCGCTAATATTTGCAAGCTAAAAATTGCTGAAATGTACCTATTGATGTGTGTGCGAAAAAATCACAAATTCAGTTGACACGACATAACTCTACGAATTCCCAGAACCCATGCATACTTCTCTAAACCGCTAAGAAGGTAATCAGAATAACACGGATAAGTAAACAATATTCAAACTAGAGACACAACACATTGAAAGCCGATGGTGACGCGCTATTAATTTGCAATGAAACACTTTTGGTGACCTTGTGATATTCAATCGAGAAAGTTCAGACACCATACTGTGACAAAAAGAAACCGAGTACAGAAAGTGATATCGTTACCCTAAATAGAAACTAGTATATAGTTTCAGAATATGTACCAAGCTGGTACAGTCTTATTAAAAGCATCCAGGGAACCGACAATTTACCTGCGGAAGTAGGAAGTGTCATGGCAGTTCCCCTTCTCCACCACTAGGATAATTTAATGAATTCCACAAACCGTATGAATTACCTACGTATGTGGTTTAATAACTTCGTTCAGTCGTATACCATATGAAAAAAACATGAATAAAATGCTAAAAAGTTATTCAATCAAAAATTATATCAACTATATTCATCAAAAATCATAACAAGGTTCATGAAAAAAAATTAAAGATAAAAGATTGAGTTTCGTTGAGGTCAGTAAAGAACATAAGTAATACAAATAACATTCCTAACTAATGTAGGTAAAAAAAGTTGGTAAAACCATATTAAATAAATTATTATTTAACATATAAGGAAATTAAATTCTACGCAAACTCCACTTTTTAAAATCCACTGGTATACAAAATTAAATGAGAACACGAAAATGCAGGAAAACATTGACACTAACTCTAGACTGCTTGCTTGCGTCTTTATGAGATACTATAAATATGGCTTTCAGTATAACTTTATAGCAACTAAAACATTTTGAATGATGCAAGAAATATTTTGAATGATCAGTCGATATACCGTTTTCGGTGTTCACTAATTCTATAACATGGATCTAAACAGCGCAGTCTTAATGCCTTTCAAATTACTTGAAAAACCCCAGCTGACCACATATTATATTTATTATTTATAGGAGCTTGTTTTGAACTATAATTCTCAGTTGAAGCAAATGACATTTCTGAAACAACTCGAGATCAAATCAAAAATTGAAATTAAATTGAATACATTTAAATTAATCCTGCAATAGAAAATGGTGAATTCCATTTGAAAAAAAAAAAACAAAGTTAGTGCGCATTGAGTACGAGCCCAAAACTGTCATATTTGGATTGTGCGTAAAAAATAAATGGGAGTTACAATTTGGAATTTTTTTCTAAGGGAGTTAGGGGGGAGGGAGAGGGGGGGGGGGGGGGGGGGGGGGGGGGGGGGGGAGTTGGCAGGACACCCTGTATACGTCCCCAGCGTGTTTTATGAGGGCTATGAAATTCCAGGGATAAAATTATTCCTTCAATTAACACAAAAATACCAAACATAATTCTCGAACTAACTCACGAAAATTAATATGGAAGATAGGAGGGTTTACAGGAGGTAGAAAATCATTGGTGGAAAATGGTGAGTATTATTATGGCCAGCTGGGTTAATAGCATTATTACCAAACCATGCCCATTTATTATAGTAACAATTGATGCAAAATGCTTAGTACCCAACAAACTTACCTTGTATCGACACTTCGGTTCTTACCAAGTACGAGTATTTAGAATTAATCACCCATCATTATAAAATATCCTCTCTCAAATAATTCAGGTATTGTTAGATAATAGGTAGGTAATTTAGATCATAAATTGTTATCAATTTATTGTGATAATATTTGAACGTACCTTTGGGAGTGCCTGCAGCCAGAGTGTCGAAAACAAAAATGAACTGGTTTAATATATTTTTCGACTTTTGATGATAATTAAAGAAGAAATAAGGAATAAACTGTAGACATGACAGGCTTCATTCATATCAGGAGTCGGGCGAGTTTCTCACGTTGGTCATCCTTTTACATAAAACCCTAAAATTACTTAGAAAATAATAAATTAGGAAACCAGCTGTAAAGGAACCACCCTTACTTTTTTACTTCAACGTACAATATTGGTGAATTGTTTCTTAAACGGAAGAAAATGGATTTGATACAATCAGTTCTGACAATAATTGTGTTGTGGGAAAAGGGAACGGTATGGGGGTATAGAGAGCCAAGAAGTTATGTACAAAGAAGATGAAGAAATTTTCATGAATACAATATGCCGAAACTACATTTAATAGAGTACTGTGAGGATATTGTTACCTTATAATGATAGTAAGTCAATAATAAAAAATATGATGGGAAGAAGAAACAAAATTTTAGACTGGAGGGTAGATAAAATGAAAGGTTGGAGGCACCTATATGATAGACAAAAAGTCATCTTAACTTAATGTACTGTGAAATGAGAGGATCAAAAGGGCTTAACGTCCAGAGGTAGAGAAATAAGCAATAATGGGAATCATAGTAATAAGCTAGCGGAAGATATTTGGAAGCTGTTAAATAGTTAACGCAGGTAGCTGTTACAACAGTAAAAATCAACAAAATACAAGGAAATCTCTTGAAGTTTTCAGTTAGGTTGACGCAATAGTGAGTTTTCAATTTTGGCACATGCGAAATAGGAATTTTCATTTAGATTCGATTGTGGGATTGTTGCAAGGGTCCCATAAGCAGGGGAGGGAACTACTTAACTTGACAGTGGAAGCGAATCAAAAGCCATGCTCTTGATAATTGATTTGGGGGTTTTGATGTTTCAGCAGTGCTTTTGTGAATAGGTATAGGTATTATAATGTTATGTTAACATTGTTTTGAATTTCAGCGTTCTTACGTATAAGGTAGGTTCACAACTTGTTGGGCATCGTGTCTTCAGGCAAGCAATTTAATTCGAAGTTTGAATCGGACCATTTTTTTTATTAGCTGCAAAGTGCAAAAGCGCTCCAGGCGAACAGTGTAGATAAATATAATTGTAACCACCAACGAGCGCTTATATCAATTACACTAATAATAACTACCTAGGTAGGTAGGTAGGTGCCTGTTATATATGTAAATAGGTAGGGTTGAAACTATAAAATCAACCAGTTCCTTATTACTAAATACATTGTTGTTGTTCATTGATATATATTTATATCAATCTGATGGCCTCCAATCTTCAAAACTGAATATCTTCTACTTATAGTATGTATTCTCAGGGGACCCAGGGAGCTAGTTATCGAATCCTCCTCCCTCCCTCCTAGATTCAGTAGAAGGAACATGTCACTAGGTACTTAAAATTAGAGAATGATAGAATTAGTGAATAATGAAAACAAGGCACTAACGTAAGATCAGAGGGAAGTGACATGATGAATGTATTATAATATAAACAAAAAGAGAGAAGAATAATGAAAAATATTATCTAATGTACCTAGCTGCCAGCAAATAGGTATGTATATTGGCATTTGCGAATTTTTCGGTATGTTACAGCAAAAATGACTAACAACTAATAAATATTATTCATTCATTTTTTCATTCAAAGTGCATAGATAGGTAGGTATTCTACTACACTACCAAGCAGAGAAACCTATAAGTCGACTCTATATGACGAATCTCTGATGGAGGCTAGGGAAAAATCTCGTTACATCGAGTTTTTTTGTAGGAAGAGTTTGTTATAACGAGAGAATTCCAGAAAAGAACTCTGGAAAAGTAGTTATACTAGGAGTAATGGAATACGAGAAAGGATGGAAGAAGAAAAAAACCCGAAAAGGATGGTTTTATTTAATGATACGACTGCCAATCGTCATGGTAATTGATAGGTAGAACTCAATTCTGTATTCTAGTGAAAAATCTGGAATTCTCCTCTGCTTAAGGTTAGAGTTGCGTGCACGGTCAACCTCGTTTTTTTACTCTTAGAAGGGCCGAACAACAAGTTTCATCACTCTTCACAAGAAAAAGGGATTGGAGAGTAGAGAGGGATCTCGTTATATAGAGAGTTCTGGGTCCCTCTCCCCGTTTTATTGAGAGCTCAAGACTCCGGGCCAAGGAGGGAAATCTCGCTATGACGCTTATATACATCCAAAATACTTTGATTTTCTCGTTTTATCGAGATTTTCTCGAATGGACCAAGCTTGTACCTCGGTATATCTAGATTCTCGTTGTATCTAGAGTCGTTATATCAAGAGTTGACGTAAGTATATACCTAAACGGGATATAAGAATGAGTAGGTACTTAACTAAAACAAGACCTTGAGAAAGTATGGTAAACCGCAACAGCTAATAGGGGCCGTCACGCCCCGGGGGGGATTCACGGTCGGGCCGTTGTCGACGTGTTAACGAGGTAATTGAGGTAAACTGGTTAAATATGGAGAAAATCGGTCGCAAAGATTTTATCAAAGTGCGTTGTCAACTGTGTTAAGTTAACTGAGTCCGAGGTGTGGTAAACGTAGACAGCAACTATGTTATCTGTGTTATCACTTTTCTGACGAAGATTCAAAATGGCGGCATAAGCCTGTTTGAATCTTGAAATACGCCGAGTTTGAAGTTTTTCTTAGTCGTTTTTTAGTAGTTTGAAGTTTTTTTTTCAAGTGTTTTAAAGTTTTTATTTCGTTGTGACCCGTTTGACGGATGAAGTGGAGTCAAGAGGAAAGAAGTCTTCATTGATGTTAGGGAGCACATCGGTGACCCATGAACGACTGAGCCAGGTTTGAAATCAACACCGTACCTGGACACCAAACAACTTCAAGATCTTGGAGAATTTCCTCCCAGATTTCCTCCTTCTCGTCATTAAATGTGGAGTTCATGAGATATACTATTATTTTCTATACAATTTTGTCAACTTGTTTTTGTTTTTGGGCCTTCTTCGGCATTTTTGCAAATAAAAACTCACAGATGTAAGCAAACGTCAAATAACATAACCTAGAAAATACCGAGGATGTTGTTGTTGTTGTTGTTATTTTACATTTTATCCCAATTTTATGTCAACCCCTTCTTCTTCTTCACATCTTCACACGGAGATTCGTGACAACACGTTAACATGTTAACACGTTACCAAGGGCCACCGTAGGTTGCCTCACGATTTTTCTGAGGACGAAGTATTCCACTTAGCACGTTCAACTCGGCAAGCTAAACCGTGAATATCCCTAATAAATTGAAACCATCTGGCAGCAGTGTACATATAAACACATAAACTACAATAATATCATATTTTCTCGACCGGCGTCCCCATGAAACTGAGGGTGAGTTAAATAAAGATAAACTAGTCGGACCACAATACCGTGGAGGTGCCACACCCCCACCCTTAACCCCACTTGAAAAACATAAGTTCTCTCTTTTTGTTTGTATATCATTACAAATAATTAATGCTTACCATCGGATCAAGAACTTGCGTGAATACGCGTTAGAATGTGGACAATTTCATCGGGGATGAATAGTGGTCTGTTTCACCAAGATATTTAGAATTTATAGACTCACAGGTACCCATTAAACTTTTAGGGAAGTATGAGCATACAATCACAAAAAGCAGCTGCTTTTACGAAAACATTGTGTACTTGGGTGAATATTATTCCAATATGAACATGATGTTTTCAAGGAGCATGGGCCAACCCTCTAACTCATGGGGTGATTCACTAAGAATGTCTTGGGTCTTTCAAGTCCCTAGGTACAAACATTTTGTAATTTTGAGGTGCTACCCGCATCTAGGATATTGAAGGCTCCCAAGTATAGCACCTCCGCCTAAGAGTTTCTCCTTTGAAGGAATATTTCGAAAGTAGGTACATACTCTCCTTCCATTGAGGTATTTCAATTTCTGAGGTATCTACCAGTAAATACGTTTAATCACAAAAATAAAGGTTGAAACAGATTTTACAGAACTAACAAGAGAGCTATCTTACATGTAAGCAAGGTTTCGTCAACAACAAACCGCTGTCTAGAAATTAATAATTAATCATGTTAAAATTAACATCAATCTAGTATTATCATATTTTCTGTTTGTGTGCGTTGAATCACTTGTGAAGGAACAGTGCGCTTCTATATCAGGGTTCAAGACCAAATAGAAGAATCTGCTCCATGTTTTGTATTACCCTTATGTAGGTATATTATTAGTTTCGGTATAAACGGAACTAGGTACTCCTCCTAAACGTGTCCGTCGGTCTTTCTGTCCGCCTGTGTGTCAGTCGGTCTGTCTGTGGTCAATTCCTTGTCCCAGGCAAAACTATAATTATTATGAAGTTACGATCCGATTTCGATGACATTTCCAGCGAATGTAAGAGTTAGCCCCGTGACGGTCCCCTATCAATTTAATCACCCTCGAACCACTAGTAGCGTGAGCGCATGCACAAACGTGAATTTCCTGAAACAATCATTTCCTAATGGTCCGATTTTGCTTGGCGGCTGACCCCAACACGATTACCTATGAATTCCGACACGATAGGATCATTAATAGCTACTGCGCATGCCCAAATACGAAATTCGCCGTCACAGGCATAACTCCGGAACTACTCGACCGATTTTGGTGAAATTTTAAGAGATTGTGCGAGTTGGACCCTAGAAGGTTCCCTATAGATTTCATTGCCGTCGCCCCAGTAGTAGCGTGTGCGCATGCGTAAACGTGCATTTTCTGAAACAACTGTTCATCAGTTCCTAATCGACCGATTTCGCTCTGATTCGGAAGGTGGTTAGGTGCTGACAATTACCCACAAATTTTGTCACGATTGGATCAGTAATATCTACTGAGCATGCGCAAAGTTGAAATGTATTTTCCTGAAATTATGATTTCTCAGTTCCTAAAGTATAGATTTCGCTCTATTTCTGAGGGTATAGTTGGGGGCAGACTCCAAGACAGTTACCTATAAATTTCATCACGAAAGCTACCGCGCATGCTTGCAACTTGCAATTTGTTGTCAAAGGGATAACCCCGGAACTATTCTACCGATTTCGGTGAAATGTTCACGAACTGATTCTATATACGAGTATGTCCATGTTTTAAAAGTTAGGAAGCTATAGTGCCCACCTAACTTGGCAGTCATTTTTTCTTCGGACGTCTTCAGCTCACTAAAATACACGTTACTTAGCTCAACTACTATTCATCAAAATCATCCAGACCCCTGTAGTCAAGACGGAATGTCCAAATTGTTTCTTGCGATTTCCCAAAAAAGTACCTAACTTTCACTTTTGGGGTATTCTTATATTTTTACATTTAGCGTCTAATATTATGGCCTTGACTATTTTCGGCACTAAAACCACCTAGTGGGACAAAGGAACCGTATTCTTTGAGTGATCTTAGGACGTAAAACGTGAGGGCTTTGCATTCCATAATTTAAATACATATTGTTATTATTATTCGTTATGGATAAGACTCTTCTACTGTATCTTGTTTCTAATACGAAGCTATTATAAGTAGGTAGGTATATTATCCTGATATCATCCTAGATTAAATAAAATTATGGATTCAACTTTAATATTAGTAGGCCATGTGCAGGTATTGTATACGTTTAGATTGGAGGTATGTATGCTTTACATAAACCCTTGAACAGGTGTACAGATGGCTGCAAGCCGGTATCTCTTACCATTGAAATGAAGCGGTCATCTACAATATCTATGGTGCATTGAGAAGGTTTGAAGAAGAGTGCTTATCACTTGATTAGTCTTACCATTCTTGTGCTCTCGGATGGGTCATCTAAAAAAAGCTTCCAGGTGAATCGGGTTCAGGATTATTTAAAATTTCGCTCTACAACACTTATTGGTACCAAATTATTTCGCTTAAATAATTTGGTAAATAATAAATAAATAATAAATAATAAATTCCATTGATTTAGAGGCTGCATGCTATTCTAAAACCAATATCTTCAAAACTCATTTAAATGTAATTTTCGAACACAAACCTTAATAAATAGTGCCCAACAATATTATCAAGCTATTCACATCGTTTGAAGATCAGCCGTTCATAAGCATGATGCTACTTTTTCCGAGAGCGAACTGTAAGTGGTTTACAGTTCTCCAAGTGGTTCAATCATCGCTATGGGATGAAAAATAGGGGTCGGTGTTGTCAAAACGCCACCTATTTCTCTTAGTGATTGCGTAGTTCAGCGTAAATCCTCTTAAGAACCTTCGAGTTGAGCACGGAAAGAGGAAGGTAACAATTGAGCGCAACACGAACTGGTCTATTGATTACAGAAGAACGGGGGCCATTGAGCGTGAAAGGGTAAAGTAGGAATTGACTGAATACTGAAATGAGTTTTGCTTTTAGTGTTGTACAATCGACGCATAATTTAATTTCCTACAACTTTGCTGTAGAACAAAGCATGTTTTGGAAGGTTCCTAAAATCGAAAATTTGAAAGATGTGTTAAACATTGTTCTGAGGCGTTTTTCGAGGGAAACTAAGTGGATCAGCACAGCATAACTTGATCTTCTATTGCACACTAAACTCTCAATAATAAGTTGATCAGAAGCTAGATTGATAAAAAATTTAAAAAATATTTGAACCCAATGCCTCTTTTCTATGTGGATTCATTGTACAAAAGGCGAAGTTTCGTAAGTAATACTAAAAGGTAACTCATTTTGACAAAAACAATATTGCAGTCAACTCGATCGTTCCAGAGTTGGGCACATTTTTGTATTACAAATAAGGTTGTGAATCATCATGCTTTGTTTGCGAATGTGAATGTGAATTAATTCGTACTTAACCTATTTGTAAATGTGAATTAATTAACATTGACAACCTCTTCTGTAAATTGAATTAAATTCACAACAAATTTGTGAATAAGTCACAAAAATGTAAATAATTACAAAAAACCTGTGAATTTTTTTAAATTCATAAACAATTTGTTTTTTCTTTTTTAGTTCACAACTAAATATGTGAATTTTTCTTAATTCACAATTAGTATTTGTGATTTTGTTTTCAATTTAAGGCGAATTAAAATCAAACTCGCGGTAATTCCATTTCTCGTGGGTCTGCTGACCCGCAATTTTGTGGTACTCCGAGAAAAACCGATGAATATAATTTACAAAAAATTCACATATTCAGTTGTGAATTTAAAAAAATCACAAATTTTTTGTGCATTAAAAAAATTCACAGATTTATTTGTGAATACCTAACAAAAATTCACAGGTTTTTTTTTTGTAAATTACTCACACATTTTTTGTGAATTTAATTTAGATACAGAAAAAGTTGTGAATGTGAATTAATTCACATTTACAATTATAGGTGAAGTATGAATTAATTCACTTTCACATCCACAAACAAAGCATGATGTGGATTAATCGACAACTTTATTTATAAAGAAAAATGTGCCCGACTCTGGAACGTTCCCAATAGTTTGTTGTGTAGCAGTCAGTTCCTGTGACCCTTGCGCTCAATTGACCAGTTCCATGTTCCGAAGCAGGCGCTCAGTTCGACTTTTTATTATAAAGTCTCCCAAGTCCACTCTGCGCTCAATATTACAAACTCCTTTAACTTTATTGATGTTATAATATTCCATAATTCGATGTTGTGTCCTCCTAACTACAGCCTAAAATTTAGAACAAATAACGACGAGAACCCGATTCGCCTGTTTTTCGTTTATCGATACTAAACGTGGATCCAAAACAACATGCAGTTCAAATTCGCAATTTGAGGAATCAAAACTACAGCAAGCAATTCCCACAGGTATTCAATGTGACAGGACGAAAAAGAAGAAGAGAAGGTACAAGAGAAAGCCAATAGTTTGTGTAATAGCAATCAATCTAAACAACACAATCTGTCAAAACTTTGATTACGTAGTATTTTCCGTTGTTCTTTATGACCTTTCTGAAGGGATTTTATGATTTCTTAAATTAAATTAAATTAAATTAAATAATTTGATAATAACTGTGTGCGCTTAGTTTGAACAGAGAGGGGCGTTACTATTTTTCTTTGATCTTCCCTCACGATCATTATACCTAATTTTAATAATAATAGGTATTTTGAAACTGCAGAAATGTAAAAAAAAAAAATAATAATTGGAGAACGGTTTTCCCATTTTTTAAAATGATTCTTGCTACCATAAATATTGGAATATTGAATTAATATCCATAGTAAGGGCGGAGGTCATCACAAAGTAAAATACTTACGGGTTTCAATTCTGATTGAAAGTTATTGGACAAACACTTGTTCAAGCAAGTATTTTTTGTACTTTTTGTGCCGGCTTCAAAAGAAATACCAGTCTTGATCTCATCACGAGCAAGATATCACAGTGACTGACACAACGAACACACATATTTTTGCTAATTTTGCATTTACTTCCAGCAATTACCTACTTGAAGTTCAAGTCACTAATGACAACCATAACGATTTGAGGCTCCCTGTTGTTAATTAGAGCAAACAATATGGACAGTTTAATAAATCAATTATGAGTCAATATTTTTACTCAAATCAAAAATCTATACAAAATATACAAAATGTTCAAGCTATGTACACTATTGATTTTTTCCAAATTTGCAAATATTTACGTGCAGCGCCACATCGATATTGGCCTGCCCCATCAAAATAAGCAAGTTTGTCGTTTGGAGGCATTTGAATGTCCCTGAAAAAACCGAAATGTTTAAAACCAAATCATACGAGTATGAATTTGAAACAGTAGGTAGGAACCTATTTTTGTGCCCTGTTTTGGTTGTTTCTAATGAAAGTTGAATTAATACTTGCTTGTTTGTACCTGATGATGACTTAGGTACCGTCGAAATCGATTTAACTTTGTAACTCATTATTTTCGTGGAAATAGACAACGGTTTTCATCAACTCCAGTTTCCTTTTATTGAGATGGGTTTGCGAGCGAACTTCATCGCGAGTGATTTAATTCGTATACCTCGCAAGTTGGGGACAGCTGTTTCACACCGAATGGACGAAAAAGGTCCAGAAACGAAAAATACCTTATCCGAATAGAAAAAGGGATGTACTGCGAATTAGAAGCTAGAAACACGAACAGGGAACCTCAAATCAGACCATCACACCACAAACTGCACATTTTGGACATGTCGGTCTACATAAATACGAGTCACTGTTCTTTTTGTAGGGGATAATTACGACTCACTGTTCTTTTTGTAGAGGAGAATTTCGAACTGGTCGTGTAACTGGGTTTCAAGGCACTCGTCTATCCGGGCTATAGTCTCCTTGTCCGTCAGCTCTCCGTACATGAAGGTACATCTACAAGATTTCTGCATAACCTGGAAGCATTCATTTGCTGGTGTGAAACGACTGATGATTTGAACCTATCTAGAATACTTTAAGGGAGTTCAGCACTTAATACAAATTCCTTATGGCGTTTGGTACACTTTTCTCGGCTCCTACTGGACCGATTTACTTGATTCTTTTTTGGTATTGTAGATTCACTCTACACCTACCAGTGGAATAAAAAAATAAAAAATAAAATTAAAAAAAATCTCAGTGGATGTGGGAAGCAATGGCAGCTCATGGCCGCAGACCTCTTTTGCAAACTTACAAAACATGCTCCCCTTAATTCCTGAACCAACTTTTTCACAATATTTTTAATTCCAGTCATAGCCCTAGATTTCCCCTACAGTGGAAAAAAATAATTTTCTCAACCCCAGCTTTGGTACTTCCTGAGAAAAATGTACCAGTACCTCGAAAAACGTGGTTTTGAGAAAAACGCGATTTTCTGAAAAGGATTTGAAAAATCGATAAATTTGCCTTTCTCCTTCTTCTCGTCATCAAACCTCTTCCAATGTTTCAAGGTTGGTAACACATCAGTGTTGCCGCAGTTTTGCAGTATTTTGAGCAAAAATTCGGTTTCTCAATGTTTACTTTGAGTGCATTCTGCAATATTTGTGTTTACTAGGTACTACCACTAGGGCCAGTGGAGGGGCGGCGGGTCAGGTGCTCTCATACTCCATCGCCTTGGAGTGCGCACTTCTCCCTCCATTTTCCAGCGTATCACAAGTTCAAAAAAATAAGTGTGATTTATCAAAATGTCCAGATTTGAATGGAAAATCCAAAACTACCACTAACTCAAAATGTCAAAAATTTTAAAAAAAAAGTGCTGAACCCCCTTAATAAGCTAAAAGATAACAGGGGAGTGTGACCATGTTCTCGCACGTTTTCCAAACCCTCGAGCTCTACTCTATTTTTTTGCACTTTTGGATCAATATAGAAGAAACAAAAACGAAAAGCAGTTGTTCATCTAGATCATCAAGCTGTACATTTGGACCAAGAAATTGGCCCCCGAGTAACCCTCAGTTTTACTGCTGCATTCAATGAGATCAAGTTAGTTGCATATAATATGCTCGTCATATTATGAGCTGATGGGACTAAAAGTTCCTGGAGAATGAGGGTTTAAAGGGAATTAAGAGTTTTCCGCGATTGTGTGCAGACAAGACAACCCGAGTAAACCACAATTTCTTCAACAATAAATTTTTGAATCAACTATGCAAAATATTCATGATTTTTCAATTGTGGTTTTTCAAAACGTGACCTGAAGACCGTGATAATCTGATGATAATTAATTATAATATAAGGCAGAAGTTGTGGTAGTGAACAAAAGACCTACTTGTGAGCCCTCACCCCCAACGAACATGCTTCACCCTCAAGTGGGCACTTCCCTCTCTATCCTCTCAGCAGCTAACCTGTTGCTAACCACACTCGGCGTGCCATCCTGAGACCGCATGAAGAGCCATAACTGACATTGAGAAACCGCAAACTGTAATTCAACTACCTTTTGTGGGACGTCTTCCGTCGACCAAGTTTTGACGATCGTCCTCTGTTGAATATATTCATCAGCGATTCAATGGTAGTGACGAAAGGTCGGTCTGCAGGATAAGATGAACACGACCAATGGCAATATTATCATTCAGCGGGACTAGATTTGTTGGAATCGGGCTGCAATAATTTTCTTCCCATAGAATATTTGGAATAATACATGGAATCATTTTCTCCCACGTTCTTCACAGTGATATACGTTCTAATTTTTATATTATACGGTCCTTTATTGATACCTACCTATCGTAAATGCTTAAGTAGGTACATATGAGGGCATTGGTGACCATACATAGCGAAGCTGTAACGAACTAGTATAACAGACTATCCCCATTTAAACATACTAGGTGTTGGATGAGGGAATTCCGAAACCAGTTCTGGTAGAAGTAATAGATTATTTTTAAAGACGTGTTTGCTGTGATACGGATTCAATCAGTTCAATCTAATTGTCACTTCATTTTCGACGTTGAAGGCAGGAATTTAGTTCATCCAGGAGTTTACAATTTTCCACATTATAAAAATAAGTTGTAGCTTGGTCTTACAAAAAAATGAAGAATTATGCGTAGAAGATTCGATTATCTAATATACGAACCGATGGTATACTCACCTCAGCCCTGTTGTAGCCTGAGATTTTACAAAACGATTCGTTGCAGTAGACGATTGGAAAGTCTACTATTTGTGCGTTAGCCAATAGGAAACTGCTGTCCGCTGAAACAGAAAATATGGTACAGAGTTATTACAAAAAGCATCAAATTATTATGAAGTAGGTGTGCAGAATCAAATAAAATATTCAATTACCTACCTATTTAGGTATATTTTTTTCGTAAAAGCAATGGTTTGTTTGTGGACTAATCAGCAACCGAGGATGTGCGAAACAGCGCGAACTGGATCAAGCTAGCTTACGCTTAAGAACTGAACAAACAAAGACTAACAAGTAACTGCATTGAACAAAGAGTGGATTCACCTCACTCGTTTGAATAAGGGCGTTGTTGGCAGCAAAATCTAAGATTTAGCCGTTTCAGATCACCCACCCACCTCCCACCGCTCCTCCTCCTCTAATCCCCCCCCCCTCCTTATCATTAGTGCCTGGTCTACAGACCAACTAGTAGGTATATACGAATAACTACTTGCAGAACCCTTACTGGACAATTTGATGCTAAACATTCTCTAACCAGTTCAACTATCAAGGTCACTGGTTAGATTAGCAGCAGACAGCCCAAAAAAAAGGTGTACACTCTTCCACCCTTTCTTTCATTATTTCTTGTTATAACTGTGCTCCAGTATCCTTTGAGACTATCACAAGCTGATTGTCTCTAGGTTACAAGATAAGCCTTGATAGCTATACTGGTTAGAGTGCTGGGCTAGAAATCCAGAGGTAGTAGGTTCGATTCCTGCGAAGGGCACATTTTTTCACCTTAAAAACTGTTGCCACTTATTTAAGTCAATAATATATTATAGTATTGCCTTTTTGTTGTAGGTACTAATTATAGTTATCGATAATTATCTACTTCAGGATTATATTGCCTAATTTTTTGTTTGGGTTTTGGCTGTATGCATCTACATGGAACGTGGAGGATGACTAGAAAAGAAGACAAGCTAACATACCCAAAAATGCTTACAAAAAAATCTACAAACCTCACTGTTTTCTGTCTAAATTACTCCCAATGCTACCTAATTAAGTAAGACCTCAGAATCAGGCAATTTACAGCCCAATAAATGAGTCGTTTCCTCTCAAAGAAACAGAAGAAACACCGGAATCGTATTTTATTGGGGATACAGTGGAGTAGCGTCGGGAGAGGACAGAAGTTGTTGGACCGATGCCATATGCCCCGAACGTGTGGTCTCCTCCCCCACCAGGCTTTGGCGAATACATTCATAAATTACTGTTTCCCCTATAATGGAATTTCCTCTCTTGCAGCCTCTTGATGTCGAAGTTTACCACGATCTGTTTCAGTCTCCAAAGGCTGCTGTGAGTTCACCTATTCACCACTCAAAAGGAACGTTAAAATGTCACGAAATACTTACCAAAGGAGTGATGTCGAAGGGGTCATGGGAGCCAATTGGCACTTAAGTTTTTCTCATTTTTCTCAGCCAATATTTGGCCGATTCTCATACGGTTTGCGGCATTCTCCACGCTATTCTCTAGAGGGATCATCAGCTATGTATAATTTGAATTTCGTAATTTTGAATTTATCACGTCCTATAAAAAAATCAAATTGGCATCAAAGCACTTCATCCCCCTAGAGAATGATAAAATTGAAAGAATGCCGCAAACCGCATCAAAATCCGATGGAAATTGGCTGACAAAAATGAAAAAAAAA
>JAEMON010000008.1:23625940-23637213 GCA_030264115.1 Lygus lineolaris | reverse complement strand
CTTCAAATTTTAGTCCAGATAAATATTCCAAACTCTTTCAGTCTGTTCGTTTCAAGGTTGAATAGAAGACGAAGATGATGTAACGACCATAATAATAATGATAGCCATGATGTAACTGAAAAATGGATTAGTGGTTATACACGAACGATACGGGGCTTTTCCCTTAGTGGTTAGCCTAATTGAGCAGCAGAGTGAAGTGCTAGAGGTGGAGGAGAAAACGATGTAGAGTCACTACGTCACTAGGCACAGTTTGGTTGTTGGTTCCAGTCTAATAATTGTGAATGATGATTCACAGTGAGTATAGTTGATTACTAACTTCAAGATAAGCTGAAAGAAGTCAAAGGCTGTGGCGGATCGGCCTAGGACTGTCGCTTCGCATAAAAACATTTTTTTTAAAACACCCAAACAACGTAAAAAGTGAAAAGTACCCAGGCTCTTCAAAAATACAAGGGAGCTAGAAGCTATGTATTCAAGATATATGAGTATGTGGGAAAAACGATAAATACCTACAATTTCGTATGAAACGTGATGAAAGTACTCTGCTTCAGCGTTTTGAGTTGGCTACCCTTGCACAATGTTTCGAGTGGACAATTCTGTAGGTTCAAACGTCCAAGTTTGAGATGTGAAAAAAGTACCAACAACGAATTTGACAAATTTTCGTTCATAACTTTAAAAATACAATTTAAAAAAAATCATGAGAGTTCCTCATTCATTACTATCTCCAAACTACATAGGTATAGGCTTTTCCACCTCGTGTTTCTAAATAATGATCTGTCGATGATAATAAATATGAAACGAAACTATCCCTTTCAATATTAGCCAGAATTTTCCAACATTTCTATCGGATTAGAGCGGAAACTTCCAGCCTCTTTTTTTTTTTTTTTTTGGTAAACTGCGGAACCCGTCTAATCATAGGCCAGGCCACATCTCAGCCCAGCACCGTGAAAAATCGGTGGGTCAACCGCTACCAACACGAACGCAAAACCATCTTGCCCAAGAACAATAGATGCTCCAATCTATTTATCAAGGCTTCATGTTCGTGTTTATGACTAATAATTATTTATAGTTAGAAACATGAAAGCAAACCCATCTCGATCAATTTCGCATTAGAACCTCAAAATCTGATTCAGCGTCCTTTAAAACCCCCCTAGTGACAATTTTAAGCTTGAAATTATGTCCGGTTTAACCAGAAAACGAGTTGAAAGGGAACGCATGACGTCATTTATGTTAACAAGCTGAGGAATCCCCCAGGCAATCGAGGAGTCGGTGAAGTCAGTTAGGTAAAATTACAAGACCCATTTTCGGTACCCATCAAATTGCACCTTCTTGGAAAGCCCTCTTTGAGATCTTTCAAACGCTGAAATAAAAAATAACCATGCAAGTTACCCATTAACCGATTAGTCTGTCTATAGATCCGACCTAGATTTTTCACGTTTGTCTTTCTGACTAATGATGATTGATGAGAACTGCGTGGATAATTTTGATGTATCGGTTCATAGCTTGCTGTCAGGAGAGTCTAAAAACCAATTTATGAGTCATTTGTATTAATAATATTTTATTAATCAGTCCGAAAACGAGTTATTCAATGACGATCAAAACTCATTAAATGAAACAAACTACAGGTGATTCGACGAAGTGCAATTTTACAAGGAGTGTTTTTAAGTACCAATCTTTTCGGCATTTTATGTTTACACGAAGGGATTGTGAAATAGGAACCTCGTAAAACAACTAATAAAACAAGTTAGTGTTTTCGCTATTATTTCTGTCGATTGCGTCATTCAATTTTGAAACGTTATTGACGAGTTAGTATCGCATTAATTTACTGCCAAATGCAGGACACAGGTTAACCAGGTTTTTCTCGAATATACGTCCATTCTACATCGCGAGGAACCAATTGCCCGATTCAGCAAATAGCTATACAGCTGAAATAGTAGCGATTATGACGGAGGTAGAGTACATCAATCGAACTTATATTCAAGGAAGCCGATGGATGATACACACAGACTCCAAAACTGGGTTCGCTGGATACTTAATCGTTATCAAGAGCCGATCACCCCATCTTGAGAAAAATACTGGGACTATTGAGTAAGTACATGAATTTCAACGGATGGGATACCAAATTGGATTCTTGTGGATAAAAGCATGTGCAGGCATTATCGATTATGAGAAATCCGATGTTCTGGCCAGAAGACATGCAAAGACCGGAAAAATTCCGGAGTTTGGGATTTCACCAACAGATTTCTATGCAGAAATCTTGAATCTCAATCGTGATTCATGGCTACAAACATACTCGCTATCAATTTTCGGAGGATACTATACAAGGGAAACGACCTTGGTTTCATGGTCCTGAAGCCGACCAACCATTTTGCCGGCACATCACCCGACTCATGGGGGGGATAAATCATAGGGTATGCAATGAATGCCGCTTTAACATGCAGTTGTCAGACCTGAGTAGAAGATTTAGTGTTTCTTTGGGAAACTTGGAGCACCTATAATAATGTCGTGTCCTCACTTTAATTGCGAACGATAAGTGTTGTTTGAAAAATTATCTCAGTATACGGATAAACCTTTCAATTTACAATCCTCTTAGCAGTAAAACATAGGAGAATTTACAAATTCAATTATAATTACTTGATGGATTGCGATATTTAGGCATAATTTTTCTAAAAATTTAACCTATTTCTGTGACTGTATAATGTGAATTAATGCCAAATAAATTAAATTAAAAAAAGAAGTTACTAGCGCATATGATTGATGAGTATAATGCGTTAGTAACTTCCCCAGGTGACTGGAAGTGTATAAAGCTGCTCTTTCCACCGTGGAAAAATCTACTCCGTATAGTGACAAGCTTAAATATCTGGGACGAGACGAAATTTCAGAGCACGCTTATCTCTGTGGAATTTCAAATGAGGATGTGCGAAGTCAGAAATGCGTAAACACGCGTATTAACAATCTACTTGGGCTATTAAGCTGAACCCTAAAACTAACTAAAAGATTGAGAACGCAGATAAGGGGATGCGAGTGGCTCTGGCGATAACGGAGTTGACATCGCCCCTTCTCCCCGAGTAGAAAATTGACCTTCTGACCCCATACGAGTATTTTCCTGAGAGTCACGTTCAGTTTTAATTGGATTGGATATTCGGATATTCGAAGAGGACGGTGGAAAACATCTTCGGTGACAGCCGTATTGGGGTCTAGTGATTTGATTCGTCCCTCATTTATGTGAAGATTATTACAAATAAACCATTTTGATGTTCCTGTGGCGCCTTATCTTTAAACACATACCAGATTGTGAATTTAATTATATATCTAATCTTAATATAAACAAAACTTCTCGGAAAGGAATCGATTCTCTGATCAAAAAAGGCATCAGTAGCCTGATGTCGAGTTGCTCCACTGCACGGAAGTACGGAGGAAAATTGATGGCTTGCTTTAATACGGAACATGTTTTTACGGAGGTAAATCGGGTTCCTTGGCGTGAGAGTAAACTTTTGAGCCTTCATCAACCCCCACTGCCCGCCCTTCCGAAGGCCAAACCGTCCCCCACCCTTCCACTTCACGCTTCCACCTTAGACATTCCTAGCGGTTCTTCTCAGAGTGCACAGTGGAAATCAATTATAGTTTACCTTTTCTACATAAATCTATATCTCTATCTATATAGATACCTGTTCGAAAAACATGTTCCATGTTTCAATGCTTCGATCCTTGATCAAAACTGTTATAATCCGGGGGTCTGGGGGTGTCCCCCAGATTTCATTCGATAATAGAAAATGTACCCTCATAAACGCAAACCACTGGCGAATTGACACCCCCAACGGCAACGTGTTTTTTTCACCCTTCACGTTGATCAGTAACCAAAGTTGATCTATTCCGTCCTAAACCGGTTCAGCTGAGCTGTGACCTAAATTTTCGACTCAGTTGATCTCGGATGGAATCGACAGAGCCACACTAATAGTTTTGTTCGTCTTCAAATTATTTAGTTTATCCTACCTCTCAGAAAATAAATATTGCAGTTTTGCGTGGAATGCCTATTCAAAATACATAACATGGAAATCAAAGTTAGGATTTAATACCTTACAGACTTTAAATTGTTGATAGTATCTGTCTATATTTTATATTCAACGTTTTTGTTCGATATTAGGATTTTCGAATTTTAGCCACCAAGTAACTCACTTTTATTGACCAAGGCATCTCAAATTACTGATCGAATTCAAATATAACTGCAGCGTTGGTGAAGCTCCTCGAACAAAACTCTTACCTCTTGCGAAGTAATTGGATACGGCGACATACAACAAGCAGAGTATCTTTCACGATGGAAACCTTTCACTGAATTGTGTCCCGAATATAGTCAACCACATTATTTAGTTGACGATCATTTATTGACAACGGAGGTTTTGATCAAAGTGAAAGGGATTTTATCGAGCAGACATCTGATCACGAACCAGTAGTTGGGAATTCAGTAGCCTATCTATATTTTCGACGGGATAAATATAGAAATTCTGTTCCGCAGGGCAGCACAGCGCACAGGGACCTTTAAATTGAGATGTGCCCTAGGCGCTCAGCTCCACTGAAACACAACGTGATCCGAATTGCAGGTTTCGGACTTACAAGACGCTGGTTGGGAGCGGTTTATTTCCATTCCCTTTACTACTCTCAACACAATAAAATGTGAAATGGTGCTTAATAAAATAGGAGTTCGGCGGAGATTTTCCTAAATGCATCTAAATGCCATCCTCTGGCTGTATTAGGTTTCTCAAAAAAATGGATGAGTCGTGGGCCTTGGTAATAATAGCTTGGCTTACCTATCAAATAATGTTGGAAAAATACCATTGTCATTGGTGATATTTCGATCAAACTTGTTATCCAAATGAAATGCAAGAAATTGAAACAAATTGTGTCCTCCGAAATCAAAATTTCCACCTGTCTGTCGGTCTGTGGTCAATTCCTTGTCCCAGGCAAAACTATATGAATTTGTGGTCCGAATTTGATGACATTTTCAGGGATTGTGCGGGTTAGAAAATTAAATTCTGCGTCGAATGAAACCAATTGCAGCCTTCTAAAAAGGTGTTTCAAATTTCAACTGATTTAAAAATTTGGTAAATCTATTACCTAAGTCACTATCCATTATCTCTCAAAGCTGAGAATACAAAAATTTACAAAAATATAGAATATATAAAAGTAATGGGACAATGGACGAACTACATTATCCTTGATTTGTTGAGCTTGGAGAATAATGGATCAATATCCATTCTCCGAATTTTGCAAGTTTGTTGAAAATAGAACAAAGGTCTAGAGAGCAGCAGTTGACCACATTCTACGCAGAATTGAATTGCTATCAACGTCTTTTTCGAGGTATCTTTGATTTGTGTTATTTTTACTGTGCTGCTTTTGCTCAGAAACAGTCAAAACTGTCATTAAAAAAAACTGTCATGGACAAAAAATAAACTGTCATGGAGTATATATTTGCTATTGCACCCCTGACGATCATAGTGTTCTCAAAAAAAAATATCAAAATACGATTTTCATAATGTATCCGAAATTTCATTGGAATTTGGTCAGTGATAACGAGTCTATGGGGGCTGACAAGTACCACACACCAGCGGTGATGTTTCTCACATTGTATTTTTATATGATCCCAGAAACATGACCTCTTAAACACTGAACATTTAGAGAGGCATTTAAGCAGGCAGAGAGAAGGGGGAGGGTACAGAGCCGCACAGCAAATAAGCTTAGGCTCTGCAACGCCAAGATAAGAGAACCCAGCAGTTGATACGCCACTACGTGATACCCTCGTCCTTCCAACACCCAACCATAGAAGTAAGAAGAGAAGAGAGTCTTTTCCTACTCTCCATGACCCCGACCCTTCGTGTCATCTTATAGCCAAACAAAGAAAGCAAACACGACGCGACACCCCTTCGGGCCGCGTGTTAGCGCCTTTGACAATATTTTTAGAGGATTGTCTCCCAAAAATCGAACCACTTGAAACAAGCTCATCTCGGATAGTGGCCTAAATCTCTTAGGCACTACGATAAAGGCAACACAGCATTTATTGTCACAATGGAAAACTTAAGTGCTTATTTTTGTTAAATTCTTCAAATGAGACAGTTACAAAAATTAAACCATCTGCGAAAAAAGGATGAAATCTTACAATCATAATGTAAGAATTTGAAATTCGAGCCACATTCGTATGTCAAAAAGCCTGTTTTTCTAGCTCCATTTTCATCCAAGTTGTATCTCCACTGAAATTATTATGTAACGTTTCCCGCCGTGCTTCTAACTGTGTTCTTTAGCTCCATTTAAAACAAGAAATGGGCAATCAAAGAAAAAATGTTGGAACTATCATGCTAGTTTACGAAACCTTTCACTTATTTTCTCTATAGGTACCTTTTTTACTCAACAACCTGTCTTGTTCATCCATGTGTTGCTTCCTCAGTAGATACCGAAAGTGAAGGCACTCCATGTAAGAAAGCTAAATCTACAGAATATGATTAAGAAGAGGTGAGAAATATAAATACTCATTGTTATGCCTATGACCTTCATTTTTAATGTTGAGTTTTTATAACTAATACACCTAGGTATCTACTACATATATTTCTAAATCATTACTTAATCTCTTAACACATACCTAATAAATAAACTTACTCAAATCTCACATTCTTCGATTCACGTACGTAATGATCAACATCATGAATAAACATAAAGATAAGAAAACTCTCAGATTACCCTACATACTTATGCATTTTGAAACTGCACTTACCAAACCAACACAAAAGAAAAATGTTGATGATGGCGATTCACGGCTTTGGTTCTGTGGCTATAATTATTTCACATAATCTGATATTATCGGTTCTTCAGACGGTTCATCGGTCCTTCGACCGTATTATCCCAGTTTTTCGGTGGAAATGAAGATGAATCATAAAACGAAGCCAACATGAGTAGATATAGGAATTAGTGGACTCACGTTGTGAGCTGGATCTTCTGATGATGTTCTCGAGAAAGGTGTTCTGGGGAGCTACGAGACCCCTTCTGCCCCCTGGCATGTCTGTCTGTCGGTGGTGGCCTTAGGGTTGGACAGGAGCGGTCAGGCTGGAGGCTCCCCCTCCCCCCACCACACCTCATCTGCAAACAAACATCATCACAATGTAATCACATTGTTCCACCAGAAGCTTCAACTTTACCACAACAACTATAGAAGGTACCTATGAATAAACATGTAATATTAATAATCTTTTTCCTAATATCATGTTAATGAGTTTTAGTTCGTCATAGCATAGTTAAGATTTTCCCTAACTGAGGGGAAGTGAAATATATATTTATCGCATTCGGCCGAACATTTTCCGTATACTCCTCTTCTTCAATTTTTCTTCCACGTAAAAAATGTAAATGAAAGTGTAAATAAGCCGGGTTGGGAACTCAAACATCATTTTACAAAAACAACAAAAAAACCAATCAAAATCGGTGATGTGTTTCGAACGTTATGAAACTACCAAAATTACCATTATTATGTTTGTTTGTTTTTTTGTTTGTTTTTTTTTAAATTTATTTGGTTGTTAGAGACCGTTTGTACATAGCATTCCATTTACATAACACGCGGTCCTCATAATAATTGACAACAATAGCAATATCTCATTACGGAGATGTAGCGTTCATTGTCAGTTCGAAGCTAATGCCTAATCGTTTTAATACTCATCATCGTCATTGTCACCGTATCACGTATTTCAGTGATGTGTCGCAGCTTTGACAATCTTCGGATTTCAGGTGGATTGAATCCTGTAGCTGCCAGTTCATTGTGATGATCTACAATGTTTCGAAGTAATCGTTGTGAGGGCATCTGTAGGATTTCCGAGGGCGTTTCAATTTTGAAATCTTTGTATAGGGTCTTGTTTCTCACAAATAGAGGAGTACGGACTATTTTCTTTTGCTGTATCGAGTTTTGATGCTATTCAACCCTCTTGAACTCTGATCGTGACCATAAAAAACACATGCATATACCATAAATTATTTCAAGTTTTTACGGGTAAAGAAAGTAGTGGGAATCCTCCACCAGTTTTCAAAGTCATTGTTAGGTAGGTACCTATTGTTATTTTGCTTTCGAGTCCAACAACGGTAGCGAAAGCCTACTTTTCACTTTAGTGAGGTGAAAATTCGTTTTTTCCAACAATCAAAATTTCCACTCTTAGTTTACGTTATTGACATTTCTAAACAAATTTTGTGCCTGTCTATTATTGTAAAAACAGAATACCTCCAAACCTATAAATGACTACGACAAATGACCTGCTAGACAATATTTACTTCACATCAAGCAGAGATTACCATCAATCACGGAGCAAACTATCGTCCAGTAGAACTCGACGATGGAGGGGGAAGAGAAATCAACTTAAGTAAGCATAAATGGTCATAAACTACAAATTCGGAGCACTGTGCCTATACAGAGCCCAGTGGTGCGAACGGAGCCGTGACGTGGAAAAATGTAATAGAGCTGGATGTTTGTGATGAATGTGATGGCAGAGGAGAAACCTTTCCCTGGGACCCATTCATACGAATTTCTTTTGCCAGAGCTCTTTCTAGTCTACGACTAGTGGGTCCATTTAGGAAGTAAGCTGTCGTAATATGTCAAATTGGTTTATTTTGCAATTTTACCCAGTACCCACCTCTGGAATAGTAGACTCAAATTCGGTAGATACAAACATAATATCGGGGGGTTATTCTGAACATGTACTAATTTTGATCGTTCAGAAGTGATACAATTCGGCATGAAGGTCCCGTATGGGTTCTAGTTGAAAAAAAAACAAAAAAAAAACAGGAAAACCCTTATCCCACAGTTCTTTAAGTTTAATGAATAAATGCGCAATAATGTCATTCCTTAGTTCCTCCTCCTAGTTTGGTTGTGAAGGAATCAATGAATATATTATACCTAGTCAACTAAAAAGCTAGAAAGAATATTACGAAATTGGTACTATTGGTTATTACTATGAACAATCGGTAAAGAGGAACATTACATTGGAACATTTATTTAAAAGTTAACACAGGAAGAAGTACTTTTCATTTTCAATTATTAGGTAAGAATAATTATCTACAATCGGTGAACTTTTCGCTTAGGCATTAATGACTGTTTACTCCACGTTTGTCAACGTTTATAGGGAGGACCGCTGAAACTCCTCATTTCCAGTTTTACCCACTTTTATTGCAGTGAAATTACATCTCCATCCCTCTTATTAGAGGACAAAATTGTCAGTCCTCACACTGCAGACTCCCTCTGCAGTCCTCTACTACAGTTAGATTTCACAGTATAATCAAATAATCGAAAATAGGTAGTAGTGAGGTTAGGTTGTAGGTACATAGTACCTACGTATGTAATGTTTCAGAGAAATCTTGGGTGATGAATAAGAGTGACTTCCTCACTATAACACTTGTTGATATTCGCTTCCAATCCCATTCAACATCAGCAGTCAGTCGTTATCTAAAGGCATTATTCAATATTGTACGGCGCTCTGATAAGTGTGATGGATAAGGAATAACCGATTCTGACGTGTACTACACCACAAAGGCGCGTTAATGTAACGAAAACGGCGCTAATGTCGTCCGATAACGTGGTCGAAGCTTGCATTAGACTGTTGATACTCCGCCTACGCCTAGCAACCATTATGGTGTCGAAAGAAATCGATCGAACACCGTGAAAAGTGTTTTTGTTGGAGGGAAAGGTCAATCAGTAAAGGCCGTATATGACAGAATGAGACACCAAGTAGGTCGACTAGTCACGTTGGATGAGCACAGGGCTTTGTGTGTAACCTACACCTTTCCCACGTGTACACCAGAAGAACCTTCAAAAGCTGCCGCATTCCTGAAATACCTCCCTCGAATCCATAGGAGAAATAGTAAAAACTCTTCTTTGAACACAACGGTTTATCACTTCCAACAACCTACTTACTGATATACTGAAAACCACCACCATGAAAAATACAGGATCAAATAAGGCCCTACCTCATAAACTAGGTACCTATCGATGGAATATTGTTTTTTTTTTTCTGCGATTCCAGACAATTTCAAAAATTATAATCAATTAGGAGGAGTACGAATAGGGGATTTCCATACTTAATATACCTAATACCTGCTTGGGAATGAGACTTGACACACAATTGAAATGAAAATACCAACTGAACTTTCCAGACTCATCCGCAAGTTCTTCCTCTGAATGAAATAGTGGACAAGACTTCGTTGATTTTAATGTATAAATATGATAAAAATGGTCAAATTTCCCCGACTAAAACCCTGAAAAGAGCATTAGCATCATTCTACCTGAAGAAATGAAACAAGTTGACCACTCTAAATAACCGAAAAAAATATCGACGTCATGTTGACGGTACCAATGAAAATACCGACGGAAATTAGTTGTCTATTCCAGTAAGTGAATTTCTATTTGATTTGAATTGTATTTTGAATTATTTTGTTTCATGTTAATTGTGTATTTACATGCCTAATTCGGAAATAACCCACCTGAAATAATAATGAAAGTTTTTCGACAACCCCCCTCTCTCGCTCAAGTTCTGAACTTAAATGAGAGGGATCCGAATAGATTGGAATTTACCTCAATTGGTTTCTAAACAATATTTTTTTGTAAGAATATTGTGTATTCCATTTATTTAATGTCAATGAAGCAATATTTTGAAAAAATAGTAGATGATCAGCATTCGCCATTGCCTCAAAAGCCGACCGGAACGCGATTGAGTTAGAACTTGTAACAGGTAATAATACTTCCTTTCCCTTTCTTTAGGAGGCCAGTTGGATGGCATAATTAAAAGCCATTCAAATATCATAGGGAACGATGTTGTTACCGCCGAAGCAAAAGAAGATATAATAAGCGAACCAGCAGCAAGATACCTTGGCATTATGCTAGACACCAAAATCACCTCCGGTGAGCATATCAGAAAAATAGCAGGTAGAGCAGCACAAAAAACCACTACCCTTAGCCACCTCATGAGGAATATAAATAGCCCAAAGCCATGCAAGCGACGCCTGATGATGACGGTCGTGCAGTCAATTCTATTGTATGGAACCGAGGTGTGGGCAGATGCGTTAAACGTGGCCTATCTTTGGCAGAGACTGGTATCTGTCCAGAGAAGAGGAGCGCTACGTATTGCTTGTGCGTACCGCACAGTATCAGAACCAGCTATCCTTGTTCTCACCTGTGTGATACCCATCCAGCTGATGGGCTATGAGAGGAAGAGCATTTTGAGGGAGGAAGAGAACAGGTCCTGCATAGCCAAGGAGGAAAG
>JAEMON010000008.1:23557277-23576731 GCA_030264115.1 Lygus lineolaris | reverse complement strand
TTTTTTTTCAGACTTATTTTACTTATTTAGTACGTCAAGTTGGTTCTCAGTTGTTGACGACGTGGTAGACCGATTTGGTATTGTAAGACTTTTTTATTTCATAATTACCTTCAAAAGAACAACAAATGATTGCATTTTTGCACGAGGTGTCAGAAGTCGCTGGAGACGGGCGACCCCAAAAATGAATCCTGACTTCAAAACTCTACTAGCTGAATCGAAAATTGAAATAACATGAGCCCAGTCAAAAATTGAGCTCACACAGGACCGGATTTAGAGGAGGGCAGCTTGGGCTACACAAGAGAGGGGCCCCCACAATAGAGATTTCGGAAAAAAAAAATTTCAAATTCAGACTAGTAAACAACTTATCCTTTGATATTTTTTTCGCGTTTTACCCTTACCTACAGTACTTTGAACGAACATGATTATATTAAATACTAACAGAAATAATCGATCTATTTTTGTTCACTCCAATCAAGCAATCAGTAAAATATCAAAATCTCAAATGGCCTTGATAAGCACTTGCAATTTACTCCCCATCTTGAGGGAGTATCCCAAAACCGTATATCAAAGCTTTCTCTCCTGATCATTGAAAGTGATTTACTACGGGAACTGGATTTCAGCGAAATCATCAACGATTTGTTAGCGAAAAAGGCTCGAAAAGGTTCTGTTCGTTAACGCTAAAATTTGAATTTCAAATAATTCTTGTTTCCGATTATATTTATAATGTTTGTTAAATAATAAAAGAATCTATACTTGGTTCCACAATAAATTATTTATTGGAAAACTTGACTAAAAACAATTGTCCATTTCATTTGGAAAATAATTTAGGGTCAGGGGGCCTCAACTCATTTGCTGCCCCTCTAAATCCGGCATTGAGCTCAAAGATCAGGTAGCGATTTATGTTATCAATAGAAGAACAGTGACCCACGCAGAAGGGTTGATTGTCTATAATAAACCGTTGTGTAATAAGTTGCAGTTTTTTTAGCGAATTTTCGAAGAAAATGAAGCTATTGCAATGGCTTCAAAATTTTAGCAATGCAAATTTTTGAAAATTTTCTTCATGGAAATCCGTTTTAGGTTATTCTAAAACGACTCCTGATAATATAATAATTATATATACTTAATATATATGTCACTCCAGACGATATCTGACCCTAGTATCCATACAAATTCTAAACAAATTGCAAAATGTCAATAATATTGGAAAAAGGATGTGTTCGTTGGCCAGAATTTCAAATTTTGAACATTTAGAGTCGAAAATCGCTTTAAAAATACGTGTTTTTTGAGGTTTTTGGTGTAAATTACCATCTCAAATATAGGCACATTATGGTATATTCGGAATCAGTTCTATAAGAATCAACCACCAAATCGATCAAAATTATTCTTTGAAAATTCTCTTATCAACTCATGCTGCATAAATGGGACTTTTTGAATTCTCAGAAGTGTTGTTTGAAACCTACTTAGATTGGAATTTTTAGAGCTGATGGAGGTTGTTGGGCTGCACCGTCATTAGCGTTACTCCTCCTTTATTAGCGTTACTCTATGATGATCAATACCAAGTGAAGACTATCGAGTGACGTCACTGAGTAAAACACCCCCCCCCAGGTCATTACGTCTGGCCAGCGGAGGCTCTTAGCACTCTCGCTCGACTACCCTCACCTTGAGCTGTCCTACTCCTTCCTCTCACCTATTCCGTCCCCCCCACCCACAACTTAACCTCCGCCTAGTGCCTAGTCTCACCTTAGTCTCCTTAACCTCTTTGTCCGGCGAGTGGGGAGGTGTCTGACCGTTGATGGGGAGAATGGGCGGGTGGAGGGAGGAGATCCCTCGTCGAGAAGGGGAAGTGAAAGAGGAGCCTGGACCAACTGACGTCAGCAGCACTTTGTAGTTCACTGAACCCAGTCATCAATCGCTATACAGTATGATAGAGGACTAGACAGCCCACAGTGATGAAAGCGTGCAGCACGCAGTGGTAAAACGCTGCAAATTATTACACAACGCTTTATTATTAGCGAAGTAAATGAAGCTATTGAAATGGCTTCAAAATTTAAATTATGCAAATTTTTGAACTATTTTCTCGTGGAAATCCGTTTCAGACCGTTTTTTGTGTAAATTACCATCTTAAACATACGAAGATAATAGTAGGTACATTCGGAATCAGTCGAATTTTCCTATAAGAATCACCCACCAAATCGGTTAAAATTATTCTCTGAAAATTCGCTCATCAACTCATGCTGCATGAATGGGACATTTGTTCGGGCTACTTTTTCGTTTTTTGTGTATGGATCACCCATATGTGAGGATCCGATTGGTTGATTAATTCCTCATAATAAACTGTTAGCCCAGCACTCTTTCCGGTTATTGTGATCAATGATTTATGGTACTACCTACCTCAATTATATCACAAGAGTCACAATCATTATTTTTCTTGAGTCCCTTACTAGACCTAATATTACTATCATCAGTATCATCCGAGAGTTGTAGGTCCTTCATAACGAAATTCAGCACTTAACTAAGGAAGCTTATAAAAGTAAAATGAAACCCGAGCAGGTGAAAACAAGAAAAAGTTGGACTGATCAGCTGATCTTTTAACGGGGATTTGGCCAACTCGGAAAGATTTGCGTTCTCGCGTTTCTGCTCTTTTTTTCGTTCAACCCTCCTCGTCCTGTGGACTTGAAGCTCAGTAAATGAATAACCCACAAAACCCCATAATAAACCACTGCTGATTGGAACTGAGGGCAGACCAAATAACATCAGTTTCACCATCCTCAGGTGGTTTTGTGCTACTGAAGAGCTGGTGCGGTAGGGGGAACAGCCATGTCGTCCCCTCTGAGGAGAGTGCAACGTTGTAACCCTAGGCCTTCTTAGCTATAGGTTAAATTAGGTTAATCAAGAAGGAGCCATGTCACAAGTCCGGAAGAGTGTGGATATCGCATGGTTGTTCTGCCTATCAGATCAGCTCAGTAAATAAATAACCCATAAAACCCCAAAATAACTATAGAAGTTATTATCATAATATTTTGGATCATTATTGCTTTCAATCTAATTTATTACTTAATTGTTGTTTAGGTACTTACATCACTCAAACGAATATTCGTTTTATTATTTCGAACTTTCTAATACCAAATTTTTAACGTTCTATCCCGATTAATGAAAGTTGAACGCCGGTTAAACTCACAGAAATCGTTCTGGTATTATTGAATTCGTCACAAAAAGCTCTGCTCGACCATGTCATACGTGAAAGTTATAAAATTGCTCGAACTTTCCCTGTTTAAGAACGTGTTTCGTCAATCAACGTTCTCAAGGAAGACCGATTTGGCGATGAAGGATGAGGATGATGGCATTCGACCATCTGAAGCCATCTAAGTTAGGCTGTGTACCATTTCACAAATAAAACCTCGTCTAAATCGGTTGACGCTCGTGGCCGTTTAAAGCGGACCAACAGACCCCCCTATACATAGGCTGAAACGTTATCTCACTACGGGTTATAGGTTAACCATTTTGAGAGAAAGACCCCTAAAGTATAAATCAAAGAGGATTATCAAAGTGGTCTGAAGAAGGCGTCAGTTTTGATGGTGATGGAAGCAAAATAAAGGCTGCCGACTCCGTGAAGATCATAGGGAATATTGTGGAAGTCTAAAACCTTGAAACGTGACTAATCCAGAGTTATCGTAGGGTTGAAATTTCTCAGAGATGACCTGACCTGTTTAACGGTAGTCATTCCAAGGGGGGGAGGAGCTCAGCCTCCAATTAAGGGCTTATCCGCAGAGTTGGCAGGGAGGGATTTTAGTATTAAAGTTTGTTTCGGATTTAAAGGGGATTTTCGCGAGGTTGGTTTATCACCTTGGAACGACGACGGGGTTCTGGGCGGTCGAACTGAGAAAGTCGTTTAGCTAAAAAACCTACTCTAGTATGTGATGGCACTCAGTGAGGTTACTACTAGAAGTAGAAGACTGAGATTATGGACTGAGCTCATAAGGAGGCTCAGGAGGTTTTTATGTATTACGAGTATATCACCAAGTAGGTAGAAGGTAGGTATCACAGAATGACAGGCAATCCGCCTGAAGTTTCTATGTGGCCTACTTGAATACATTTGCAGCATTTAGAAAGTTCCATCCCCCCCCATGCAAGATAATACTTTACCTATTGTTTTATTTGATTTTTGTATTTACCTTACATAAAATAGGAAAAAATATTTATGCAGATCATCATCATTCTTATACTCGTGCAGTCTTGTGACTAATTTGCATTTAAATCAAGTATTTAAGGATCTGATGTACTTCCCTGTTAACCTAAGTGTAGTATAATACACCACAGCAAGATTTTAACTTAACTGTAGGAAGCGTGTTAGTTAGGTACTTACTGACTCGAAACTGAAATAGTGATCACCTCTCCTTTTTGCTTACCTGTAACAAATCGTTATAGGTGAATTATTATTATATTTATGACACCAAAACTATGGAGATAATGTTAATAAAAAACAAAATCTGTTGCGTGACTTTACACCACTTTTCTTACTCTTAGAATTTCAAAATTGGCGATTTTTGTTGGTTCTGAAGCTGATTTTGGGATGTCGATGACGTTTGCGCATGCGTACACGCTACTAGTGGTCTGGTGGCTATGAAATTTATAAGAGACTGTCTAGAGGCTACCCCGTACAATCTCTCAAAATTTCTCCGAAATTGGTGGAGTAGTTCCGGAGTTATGGCTATGAATTACATTTCAAAAGTGCGCTTGCGCAGTAGCTATTACTGATACAATTGTATTGGAATCCAAAGGCAATTATTGTCAACCACCAACTACCCGCCGAATTTGAGCAAAAATGGTCCATTACGAACTGAGATGTCTTAGTTTCAGGAAATTAACGTTTGCTCATGCGTACACGCTGTCAGTGATCCGATAGCAATGAAATTCATAGAGGACCCTCCAGGGTCTAACCCACGTAATACCTGAAAATATTACCGAAATTGGTCAAGTAGTTCCGGAGCTACGCTTATGACAACATAGCTTGCGCATGCGCTGTAGCTATTTCTGATCCAAGCATGAGAAATTCATGTGATTTTTTTGGAGTCAACCCCTACTGCCCTCCAAATTTGAGCTTAACAAGTCAATTAGGAACTGAAATACGGGGGTTTCAGAAAATTCACGTTTGCGCATGCGCTCACGCTGATAGTATTCCGACGGTGTAACCCGTACGATCCCTGAAAATTTCATCAAATTCGGACCATAACTTCATTATAGTTTTGCCTGGGACAAGATAATTGAGTGAATTGTTCAAAAAGCTCTGAAACGTAACAAGCAAGTGGAAATTTTGATTTTGGAGGACAAAATTTTTGTTATTTCTTTCACGCATACATAGCTTCCTACCTTCGGTAGTGAGGGAGTAATAACGTACGTTTTGAATAATATGAGAAGAGTAAACCTGCTGGGTTGGGTCAAGTTGAATATAGTATCCGTCCAAACAGCCGTGATTGGGCCAGGACTACTAATTCATAGATTTGTGTGATTTGATCCGTGTACAAAATTGATATAAAATCTGTAAGCTGATGTAAGTTGATCACTAGCAATACGCCTGGAGACAACTTGAGATTTGAACACCCTGGAAGTTGTTTGCAACGTGTCAAAGTCACATAGGTTGTAGCACTTCTTTGGAGGTAACGAAATTATGCAAAATACGACCCTTGTAGGCGAACTCGTTGCCAGTAGTACACGGAAGGACACTCCTCGGATACCTCGCGAAGTCAGCGTTACTGAAGGGGGAAACAGATGAGAGAAGTCCGATTTTAATAATTCCGACAGATGAAATACTGAACAATAAAAATAATGGATGTCACCCCGACGGGTATACAACCCCGTCTTCCAACCGGTGCTTCTCTTTGTTATCCTTTTATCTTCTGTTGGAACGTAGTCTTCTGATCTCTAGTAGGTACTTCTGCTTCTAACAGAATAACAAGCAACATGCAATAGCTTTTACTTTCAAAATTTACCCTCAATAACGTTGAAAGACCGACAATTGTTGATTTTCCAAACCACATAATACGATTTCGTGAAGAGGCAATTCAAAACTAATCATCTTTTTTTTCTTTTTTTCAAATATTGTTATTCCAAATATTCAAAAACCTGGCCAAGCTTAGCCCTCATTTTTCAAAAACAAATCATCATACAAAAAGCCCAAAATTATTACATAAGGAAAATACTCGTGCAATGTGTGAACGACACGAAGTTATTGGGTAATTAATTTTGTCGACAACGGAAGAAAAGTATCTATTAATCTAAAATAAAAAACTGTAGGCATGTGTAATCATTTGAGCATTTTTGGATCCTTTTTTCCATTTGGGCAATCAAATGCCCACATAATTATTTTTCTAATAATTATTTAGAATGTAATTCGCAGTGGGGTCTCTTTCATTTTGGAACAAATTGTTTGTAAGGGTGCCTTACAAGGGGCGCAAGACGAAGCTCCCAGTGTGCTGTTGGCTTTCATAGAGTGAGGGAGTCAACACAACAGGTGCATTTTTGACTTGTGTCCATTGTAACCAACAATGTGGCTGTTGTAACTTTGCAGGTAATTGAAAATAGCTAGTTGAGCCCTTTGTAATTCAATCTTCAACCAATTACTTTTTACTGTTCACTGTCTATAACCTACGTTAGTTCCCATTTATTAATTACAGTAGATTGAAATTTATTTGTTTCTTCTAATGAAGTAAGTACCTATGATAATTAATTAATTTGATGACGCCCCTACACCGACGCACTGACGCATTCTACATCTAATATAAGAGGGCAAGTGTTCCAAGATTCTAGTGTTTTTAAGGTGTTTTTGATTAGCATAAGTTATGAAGGATCTAGAAAACTAAGACGTCATCTTAATTTTCTGATGTGATTTTGCGTAAGAATTGAGGTTGGTGCTGACATCCCTCATTGGCATCCCTTATTTCTGAATTTTATTTTATTTTTCAACCATGTTACAAAGATCGAAAGCTTTGCTAAACCTACTAGCCAAAGTCAATTGTTACTCTAAAGATGGAGATAATGGAAAATATGGAGATGGGTGTCGCTCCCTGCCAATATTGATACTGGATCCTTCATAGTTTCAGCAGATTTCAAAGATTTAGGTGTCGCACAGCTGACAGTAACCTTACTGAGGAGCAGAGCAGCTCTTGGAAGACAGAAAGTCTGATCAAAAGCCCTGAACCAAATGAGGCTATAATGGACCTGAGCTTTGAAATCGAAAACGTGCCTGATCTTCCAGCACAGAATGATTCCAATTGATGCGGACGTCATGCTGATCCTGACTTTAGCCTTGTGAATCAAGAAAACGCTAACTTGAATGATGATACTCGTACAATGATGAAAAGTGAATCCCTGCTGGCAAAACCATTTTGTGAAGTCGGATCGTCGCCCGCTTTTTGTAGCAGAAATAGTTCAAGCTGATTCTTCGCCAGATTTCCTGGCAGAAGCCGGAATCGATAGGGATGATTCAGAAGGGGGTCCATGTTACACACCACTAAGCGAGGAAGATGACGATTGGGATGACGACCGTGAAAATAATAATCTAACTCCGCCGAAAAGTGAGTGAAAAAACGTTACCTAATCCCTTTCAACATGTGATAAAGTTGAAACTATTTATCTACAAGTTGAAGCTATTTAATTATTGTTCCGGCCAATCATTGTGTACAATAATCATCCAAGGCATACCTACATTGTTCTCTACCACGAAGATGGAAGGTAATCCGTACTATTTCCCAAAGAGCTCAATCTAGAGTTAGATTGGTTGATTACACAAGCTCTTCAGATGAAAGCCAGAAGACACAGCTTCTTCATCATTATTTTCATGGTCGTCATCCCAATTGTCATCTCCCTCGCTCAGAGTGGATCACCTATAGAATCATCACTATCGATTCCGGCTTCTGCTAGGAAGTCTGGCGAAGAATCCTCTTGAACGCTTTCTGCTACAACAGCGGGCGATGATCCGACATCACAAGATTCGCAGGGATTCACTTTCCATCATTGTATGTTATCGAGTTATCGTTTTCCTGATTCACAAGGCTAAAGTCAAGATCAGCATGACGTCCGTATCAATTGGAATCATTCTGTGCTGGAAGATCAGGCACGTTTTCGATGTCAAAGCTCAGGTCCATGGGATCCTCATTTGGTTCAGGACTTTTGATCAGACTTTCTGTCTTCCAAGAGCTACTCTGTTCCTCCTATTGCACTCCATCATTCCTCAGTAAGGTTACTGTCAGCTGTGCGACATCTAAATCCTTGAAATGCTGAAACTATGAAGGATCCAGTTTCAATATTGGCAGGGAAACGACACCCAAATCTCTTCATCTTTTGAGTAGCAATTTACTTTGGGTAGTAGATTTAACAATGCTTTTGATCTTTGTAACATGATTGAAAAAACTGAGTTTGTAGTAAACGATTGTGATTCCTCTACATGCCTGGATAGAAGAGGAATCTGCTGTGATTAGAAAATGTTTAATATTTAGGCCTAATTTAACAGTTCCCTTTCATGATTGAAATAAACTCCTATTAAAGAACTGCCCAAATTTTTCATGATTTAATATTGAAAGAGAAAATAGATTATCCATCCCTGGTCTTAAAAACTTCCAGAATGCGGCCACTCATAATCATTAGAGTAGAATCTACAACCCTGGTGTATCTACTTCATCTGATGTAGCCACGCACAAGGGGCGTAACTCACAAAAATTTAATAAAATTTTTTTTCTTCAAATTTTGATGGAAAAACATTCATGGAAAAACATTTGAGGAGACCAGATTTTGAAAGCTACTTAATTTTCTTATCAAATGCAAAAACAACTAAGGATCTATGTAGTGAAGAAGAGTCAGAACAGCATGTTGAAAAAGGCCAAAAACTTTAAAAGCGTTTTCCCGAAAATGGTGATTTCGGAGTTGCGCCCTTGTATTCTCGCAGTGCGATATGAATACAACATGAAAAATATTAAAATTCAGGAATCGTTTTAGAGTTGTCTGAAACGGATTTCCATGAAGACAAATTTGCATAATTTAAATATTTAAGACATTGCAATTGCTTAGTTTTCTCCGAAAATTCGCTAAAATAGCAAAAATAATAATAAAAACGTCTGACTGCAGTTCCGGCGAGCAGTCCCAGTCTGCCGACTGAAAGTTGACTGTAGGCGCTTGTCGCATAGTGCCGCCTTCAGGCTCACATCGACAGTTCAGTACGTCCGCCTGCAGGCGGTTGACTGATAGTGTGTTTTGACCTGCGGCAGTGGTCCTACGTTCATCTGTTGAGGCAGCGGACTGCAGGTTATTGTATAGTGGATGGGCCCCTTAAAGGGGCCCAGTCAGTATGCACTGTACAGGGAGTACAGTCAGCCCCTGAGAATTGGTCAAATTAGATCTGATACGTCGTGTAAAGAATAAATAATGTTAGTTCAGTGGAAGTCTTTACTCTCTGAGGCTGAATCCCGACAGTACTCATCTATGGGCATTAATTGAACTTCCGCCATGATGGGTGGGCAGTATTATAGCATCCTCACTTTTGTAACATGGACTTAGAGAATCAGTCAGTGAAAATTTCACCGAAATTGGTTGTAGTTGTATTGGTGGAGTAGTTCAGGAACTATGGTTATGGCAACAAATTTCAAGTTTGAGCTTACGCAGTAGCTATTATTGATCAAATTGCGACAACATTCGTACGCAATGTCTTGGAGCCAGCCCCTAGCTTCCCTCCAAATTTGAGCAAAATCGGTCCATTAGAAACTCAGAAACCGTTGTTTGATTTAGGAGGACAACAATTAACGAATTTTGGAAGAAAATAAAGCTATTGCGATGGCTTCAAAATTTCAGTAACGCAAATTTTTCAAAATTTTCTTCATGGAAATCCGTTTCAGACCATTCTAAAACGGTTCCAGAAATTTAACACTTTTTCATATGAATATAAATATGCCTATACATTTATATATATTTATGTGTCATTCCAGACGATATCTGACCCTGGAATCTATCCGAAAAAATTACAAAAATGTCAATAGATAGCAAAAAATACATTGTTAACGTTCATTATAACCTCTCCCATACTATACCAATACCTACGTCCTTTCCACAGTAATTAACTAATAGGTATATCGCGGAAATCATTTCATTTTTAGACCAAGTGGAACACCCCGTCATCACATGTGTGATCCGTTTATTCATACATTAAGCTGAAAAAATGTGATGTGTAAAATGATTCATAAAGATAAGGAATGGTATTGTTATTGAAAATTCGATAATAATTCGTACAACGCGTTTACGTAAATAAATATGCTGTTACGTTTGTACTTATGGTACATAAAGCAATAAAAGAATTCAAACGTGAAAAATAAAGTTACGAAGTTACGCTCATTAAGCTGAAACTTGATATTAAGTAACGATGAATGAAGTAACGACGTTATGAAGAGGTGAGTATGGGTTGGTGTGTGTGTGTAGAGTGCATTTGTTGTGTATAATATGGAAAACAGTGCTCGTCCCTTAACAATGCACCGTGCGTGTATGCGTAGATAGGTTTATATTTACACAAGAGTTGGTTGTCAGTGGAGGTAGTGATGGAGGGGGGAGTGTTAATTAGGGAGCGATAGGATTATCCAGGTGAGGCAACATCAATGCCGCCCTCCGCCAACAGACGGGAGATGAGCAGGTCTCTATCACTCTCACTTTCACTCTCTATACATGTACAGTCTTCCCTCTCGCGCACACACGACAAATACCCCTCCCTATCACTCCTAACCTCTCATTCTCACTTTCACTTTCTATACCCACACACCCATAGTTCTCCCTCTCAAACACACGACCCACCAATACTCCTCTATACGGTGTATTGCCTCTACTCACTCCATTCGGTGTGTACAAACCCTTCCAGGTCAGTATTTGTACGTCTGGGTCGATAATTATATCGGAAGCTCGGGTTGTTAGGTGGTTTATTAGATTACCCGAACTGGAGGGACCCAAACGCAGACCAATTTTCCTTGATTTCCGGCAATCATAACGACAATAATTTGTCAGGTTTTGGGTGATTTGATTGCGTTATGAAACCCGGTTGGCACAACGCCCTAACATCTGTTCAGATTTCTCTGTCTCTATCTTCCGCAGAGATACCATCCAAAAACAAAATATTATTAGGGTTTTCTTGGTGCATTCTTGTTTTCCCCCCAATTACGTGAATTTGGCAACTGTTTTCAAAATAAAATCTGCGATTTGATTAAAAATTAACTTGGGTTGAGATGAGGAGTGACTGCAGAGTGATAGTCAATTTGCATACGCGATAGTCTCAGCCAGGTTGAGATTTTTCTGGGTATATTTTTTTAGGTGTCCTTTGACTGAAGTTCCTAGAAATGTGCCCTTGGCAGGACTCGAACGTACTACCTCTGGAATTCTAGCCCAGCACTCTGACCTGTTGAGATATCAACAAAGTTATCAATAATAAGAGAAAGGGTGAAAAAGTATATACCTTTGGGGCTGACTGCTGCTAATTCAACCAGTAGCCTTGATAGCTCAACTGGTTAGAGTGCTGGGCTAGAAATCCGGGGATTGTAGTCCTGCCTAGGGCACATTTTTTCACCTTAAAAACTGTGTCCACTATTTCAAGTCAATTTTAACCCTGGATCGCCATTAATACCCCTTGGGGGATTTAATATTGATCACGGCTTGGTACCTACAGGGCGGTACAATTGAAATTAATTGACTATTGTGAAAAGTTGTATGTCTATTACGTATTCTCAACGGCAAATACAAATCTTGATTATTAAGTATCTACTTAGATGATACAAGATAAGTTTACATACTAATTTGTTACTAAAAAGTGAATATCTGGTCTACTGAAAAAATGCAATAAGCATGCTTTTGAGACCTTCTAAGAACAACCATAAAAGTCTTACTATACAAATCTCAATTAAGTGCCAGAGTTCCTAGCACATTGCAAATTAACCTGGGTGAGAAATGTATGTACTTTCCCTAACACTCGAAGATGCGATAATTTCTCCGTAACGCTTTTTTATGAAAACGATGCTGATTTAAAAAAATTAAAAATCGTCCTGTTAATCATTATTATATGATGAAACTTTTGCAATACGAACTCAGCTCGGATGATAGGGGTCGATGTGATCAAATGGTCACGACGTGTTTTTTTTTTCAACACCCTCAAAAAAGCAAAAGGTTGAGACCGCTCTTACTGGGCACAACTAGATTACGAATGGGAACTATTTACCAAATGGTAACTAAGCAAGGTTCATGATAACTAACCAAAGTGTTGCTGACGGCAGACAGACTGATATTTTCCATTTGATTTCTACGAATCCTGGAACGTAGAACATTGTTTTTTGGGGGAAAATAAGTTAAAAACTGACACCGTTTTATGCTTAACTGTGAGTTACACAATTCGTAGGTGCAATGATATTAAAATACCATTTGTGCGGAGTAAAGTACTCCAAAGGCCGTAATTGGCCGAAAACTCCCAAATATACAGGTTTTTTGAAAGCATGGAAAGTAGTTGAAGCTCCATATTTTGTATAGCTACTATCGTTTGCCACGCCTCGCCGATTATAAGTCTCGTGAATAAATAATAAATTAATTATTCCGGGTCGCGAAGTTGGTGATTCCACGACCGAGTGACGCGAAGGTCAGGAATTTCGACGTTGAGCATACTTAAGAAGGTTGTGTATTCAAGAGAAGACGGATATTCACGCAGGGCGTTAACGAGTTATGAGATACCTAAACCGCCGACGGAACCAACTAGGTTGTTAGTCTAGGGAGAGCATACAGGGGCTGTTCTAACTTGTTGGGAGGAACTTGCGCTTCGAGGCATTTCTCATTAACTTTGAATATTTGACTAGGTCTCTTCTTGAAGCGGGATCCGCCTTTTGTCCCAACTTTAGAATTTCAGAGGAGGTTATGTCTTTCGCGGGACAAAGTTGTGCGAGCAAAATGCCGAGAAAGTTAACGGCTCGAAGGCTAAATAAAACATGCTAGTAAACGGGTGGGTGAATTGTAGAACCTGCTTGAACCGCTGTAAATGCAAGCGAGGAAGACCACTAAAGCTGCCGATCTGGCTTGGAGGAACCGAGGCAGAAGGGATATCCGTGGGAGTTTTACCGATGACCCCACAACTCAAATGCGGACTCTCCCGATGACTCCGCAGCTCAGTTAGTTACGGCGAAATGTCCCGCGTTTGGTTTCAAAAGCTGCCACCACGTCGCGCTTCAAAATGAACGAAAATTAATTTCCGTTTTTCTCTTGAACGGGTGGACCGATTTTCATTCTGCAAAGCTTTCCGTGAATGGTATTACCAAACTTAGCTTTGTACATTCAGTTTCGATTTTTAACAAGTTTTCTTCCATGATGTGCAAATATTTGTTGCTCAAATTTGAACATTTTTTGGAATGTCAGGTATCCATGACATCGAGTTTTGCTAGCAGAATCCAAATCAATTTCCAGATTCAAAATCGGATTATTAGATCGATCGGCCTGTTCGAAATACGGATTACAACAGACACTCCTTAATCTCTATTAGCAGGCAGAAGGCGATGTTGCCATACGTTTCCCTATTGTGATGGATTGGAAATGGTGAAACAAAGAGTCACTGAGGGTCCGAATCCGTAGAGAGTGCCTACCCAACCACTTGGAACATTCGGGCTGGTTCCTCAAATAATAATAATAACTGAGGAATATTATGAATTCGTCGAACAATATGAAATTCTGACCCATCTGACACCCAACCCTCATGCAAGTCAGAAATCCACGAATTAGTTACGATCTGAGTTCTAAAATCTTGCTCAGTGAATCATGAAGAAGGTTCTTTATGATCTTACTATGAGATTTAAATATTTCAACTTTTCTACAGAGTCTAAAGTTAAATGTTGGAACTCCATTATTGTGTGCTACCAATCGATAGACTCAGTGTTAGTAGCGTTGCATACTTTGCTCAAAATCTACTTCGCACTCAGACGGATTGAAGTGCAATCCCAACTCCTCGCATCTTTCCATGATATATCGAAGGCAGCTCTCACCACATTCAATTTGTACTTGAATAATGTCTACTTGAGTAGCCACTAGCCACAGATGGAGAACATTTGTAGCGACGGAAGATCCAATCGAATTTTGAAGCGGATCGATCTTTTCGGTCTGATCAATCGATTTTTTAGATCGATCCCAACTTGCCAGAGAATCGCGCGAATCGATCTTTTAAATGACGATTTTCGATTCGATTCATTACTTGCCTTATATACTTTAATTTTTGGGACAACTTACACTAATTACAAATTTTATTAATTACAAATTTTATTTTCTAGGTAATCCTTGTTGCCAAAATATGTTTTGTTTTGTTTCAACAGGCAATGTATTAATTTTTTTTCAAGTAGTGATTGAAGCCGATATGTAACTTTAACAATTTGTGTAAATATATTACGAGCGAGAACAAAATTTGTTCATTTAATGTCATTTTAATGTAATAAATACCTTCCTACTTGCTATTTGTTTACAAATATTTGTTTGTTATTTACTACTTTAAAAAAACGATCTTTTCGATTCAACACTTTCGATACATCGATTTCCAAAGATCGATTCTTTTCATTTTGATCTCCATCCCTTAACATTTGCTGGAAAAACTTGGGGCTATAAGAGTAAATCTGCCATCCATGAATATGGTAGGACAGCAAACGAGAAGCTGAATATTCGACAAGCGCGGAAAAATAATTCAACCACCCTATGGTTCTTATGGAAAATGAAGTTCTCTCCCGGGCTCGTCGTAGTGTCCACGTCCTTCAATTTCAGCTGAACCGCTACTTAAACCGTACGTACCTACGACAACAGACAACATTCGTCCTAAACAGTAACATCCGCTCATTCGTCATCAACAATGCTGCTTCGTCTGCCTCGAAAACTAAAAATAAAAACGGGAGTCATCGGTACAGCTCCCTTTGTGGAGAGCCCTCCAGGATTCGAATCGACGGGAGTCATCGATAATACGCCCATATCCGTTGGGTGGAACACCTTCCGTGAAAAAATAGTGATGGCTTTCTATGCTCATGATACTCTACCGATGTACAGCTTTCAGCCTGTTCATCTCTTGTACCTTACTTGAGAATCTGTTGTAACTATAAGTAAAGCGATTATAGTATAGCGAGTAGAGTACAGCTGGTGAGCGCTTCGATGTAAAGACATCATCATCAGACTCGCGTGTTCATCTCAAGGATTTTCCCGTCGTTAGCCAAGCCAAAAAACTCTGGAAACAAACCTAGTTCTTTACAGTGTTGTGGGCGAACGCCATTCTGAAACTAATCGAACGACTGAACGACGGAAACCTGTTTTTTCATTGGTTTCTTCCAGTTTTCTCTGGATTTATTACTTACAAGTTATGATTCACTTAGTGAAGTATGTAATTATTATTGTATAACATACATAGATCGAGGAATTTTCAAAATCACAAACGTGAAAAATGATACAAAGGAAGAGCTGTGTTGGGGATTGGTTGGGACGCTTCCCGAGCTTTTGTCCCGAGCGTACTTAACCCTGGAAGGGTACTTTGGGGTTACTACCGCTTAAAGGTACCCACTCGTCGATTCTACAAATCCCTCTGAAAAATTGTCCTAAATTGCCGTTTCCATATCTAGAAACACGAAAATTTCAAATAAAAAGGTTCTCAATAATTGAAAGTATAATCTTTCAACTCATTGAACACTTATATAGGTGAAAACCTACAGGTACGTAATCATTTTTTCCACGGCATTTTTAGCTCTTTTTTTGGACTTTACCTTTTTTATGGAACGTAAAAAAATATAAATTAAAAACTTCAATTTGTTCTCTTCACTATATGATTGGGGGGAGGCACTCCTAAAGTCTCAAGCCCGTGCTGCGCTCCTAGCGGTTACCACATGGAAATAAAATCGAACACACGTCGAATCGACGTAGAAGTACCCTTCTAGGGTTAACACCCATGATAATACTCTACGGTTGAAACCATTCGAGTCTCTAGAATCGTATTACGTGAATTGAAGACATGTTTGATTGGAGTGAATAACTAACTAGAAACTAATTTAGTTATGGCCTTGAAACTAAATGAGTTATTCTAGTTAGTTAGTTAGTTTCTGGTTAGTTATTCACTCCAATTACACATGTCACTGATTCCTGTTGGCTCCATTGGATTCTAGAGACTCAGGCGATTTGAGCGGTATAATAAATATAACATGTGTGTCCTAATATAACATTACTACTGCTTAGGACCAATGAGTTTAAAAAACGAATACCACTTTATGATGAGCAAAGAAAATTGAATTATGTGATAGGTAAACGAAAAGACGTGAAAATAATTTATTGACAACCAAGACTGACCCAAGCTTGAAAATGATTTCCCGAGTTATTTCATCGATGTGATCTCTCATTATTTCCAGATGGACAAGAATTGATATGGCTGTAGTGGGATTCATTCATTGTTCATTCATTCATTCATTCATTGTTAACAAAGTAATACACGGAACGAGTCGGTTCGAATGAATGAACCAACGTGGGCTCTGTCACTTTATTTCGGCAAAATTCTTTCGTCTCGTAACACAAAGACCAGGCCTTATAAAAGCATTGTTGAGTCTCCCTTGTTATTCCCGTCGTTTTGTTTTCGGTGTCGAAAAATTTAAATGAAATATTTCTTTCCCTTCCGGTTTGACAGAATGAAACAATCCCTCGATGACCGATAGTTAGGAGCTCTGTTTACACGCCACAGTAACAATGGGACGACGAGCAAAGAGAACACTTTTTTTACCTTCCCTCACCACCGTTCTATTTTTGGTTTTGAACGACGCCCCCAACCGTTTTCCCGTTCGGGTGTCCCCAAAGCCCTTTGTAAAGTTCCCACTCCCCTTGTCGGACCTCTTTTGACAGAAGAGACCTTGTTGATTGCTCCTCCCTCCAATTATACGGGTCCTTTAAGCCTCGGCCTTCATTATGCACTTGATCCGAACTTCATCCGACGCCCCCTCCCATCGCGTCCTTTCATTTTTCCCTGACGATCAATCCCTCTTTTGTCTTCTTACATCGGGGTAGAAAAGTGGTTTCATTGACGTCCCTAGAGGTCCTTTCTTGATTCCAAGGAGCTCTGCCGTGACGCTTTCACGGCTTTGTGCTGCCCACCGCTGCCACAAAATTCTGTTGACGATTAGCATCAGGTCAGTCAATAAAAACGTTGTCTATTTCCACGCACGAAAATAATGAGTTACAAATTTAAATGTATTTTGACGGCTACACCATCATCAGTAAGAAACAAGAACTGAAGGTACTTCAGAAAGAGCACAGCTTTATACTCACAGGAGAAAGAGAACTTTGATTCCATTGGTCGACAAAAGTGAACGGGCTGAGCATAGAAACGCTCGCAGGAAAAGTGAAACGGTTCGAAGGAAACTTGAAATTGAGGTCAATTCATGTAGGAATATTTTGCAGTCATTCGTTGGCTAACTTGCATCCCATTAGATCAGGTGGATTTGTCTCTTTAGGTACCAATATACATAGTTTCATTTACGTATTCAAAGGTTCTATTTTCGTATTCCAAAGCTTCCAAGGAAATCAGCCATTGATGCAATAGGCACTTGCATCCAATTCTGTTTACCCCTTCTTTTAATTCGTGCGTCGGGAAAGAAAAGTGGAATGAATACGACAGTAAGAGCGGAATTCATAGAGAGTCCTCGAGTTTCAAGGAGACCTTGAGATGGTCTCCTCGCAATTCGGAATACGGATTCGGCTTACGGAATCCTTGAAAACCATCTCAAGAAACCATCTTGAAACTGAGGACCGTCTTTGAATCCCGCCCTACGTCTTCAGTCATCCCTCCTTGATAACAAGAAGCTGTACGATCAACTACAGAAGTGTAAACACGCACTGCTGCTGCGCAGCTTCTTAATTCTGACGAACTATTATCACCAGCTCAGGCGTGATAACAGCGGAACATTCCGAGCTATTTGAGGCTCACTTTCAAGTATATGTCGAAGCCGTCTATCCCTTACCATCGAAGGGCACCCGCAGAGGCCAGAGATTGTTGATAACTCAGAGCTCAGATATCACAACTTCTAGGTATGAACTAAGCCAAGGGTGGTGCAAGTTAGAGCATAGCAACAACATTTCGAGTCATTCTTGGCTCACTTTCATGTGGTTAATACGGCAGAGTGTGTCTGAGTTTACTGGACATTCACAGACAAAAGTCAACTGGGACCCAGAAAAACGTCTGAATGTCATGCTCTCTATTGCTAGGTCTTGGCAACAATCAACTGCTCACTGCCCTGGTTTCCTGAAACAATCCGTGGAATTGCAGGAAATCCGAAATTCTGAAGTCATTTAAGGGATTTACGGTAAACCGAAAACTATACCGCTGTGCGACAATTGATAATATACCTAGTACCTACCTCGTAACAAAGGGATGGAGCCGGTACGGTGGTGCATGAGGAGCTACAAAGTCCGAATTATGCAAGTGGTATTCACCGTGAAGTGGAATTTGATAATAATTGAACAGGCTTTAATTGTCCAGAGAGCATCTCTCCGTAGCGGTTCGTCAATGATTAATTGGTTGTGGATGTATTGTCTGGAAATAGGTAAACTCTGGTGGAAACACAGTTCGCCGTGTTCACGACCGATCGTTGAATAGAAGCGGTTTACCCAGCCTAGTACCAACCTGTAGAGAGGATGTTTGGTTTGTCGCAAAGTTTAGTTAGTACGTGGCTGGCGTGGCGGGCCTTAATGAGCCCAAAGGTCGAAGGACGTCTCAAGAGAGTTGGAATCTAATCCGGAACGGTGACCCCTCCAATCCCAGACTGATTGGACGGGTTAACCCTGAATTCATGGACAACACGCCATTCAACACACGTTGTTGATCCAATGTTGGTTGATACAGAAAACTCCGCAACGGGATTGTACTTACAACTATATTTTGCTACCGAATTTCCACAGTGACCAAGGTAGAAAGCTTTGTCGAATTAATTATTATTTCCTGAGTACCTAGGTAAGTTTGTGTTGTATATTAAACGTATGAAAACTAGGGAAGTGCCTACAGTGCGGTAGGAGGAACAAACATGTACAATTTTTTTGTAGGTTCACTCTGAAGGAAAGTGCAGCTGTAACCCTCGCCTTCTTGACTATCAGTAGTTTACAGAGGTAAAACAAGAAGAAACCGGTCAGATAGGCGTGCGGCGTTTATTTTTGTATGATAGGTTATTAAGATATAATACTAACGGACACGAATACTTATCTAATAAGCGATACTCCGTACATTTGTTAACCGTCTGGCGGGGGAGCCGAAAACAATTGACTATTTCATTCTATAAGTAACCAATCCATTGTATATACAATATATACATTGTATATACATTGTATAAACATATGAATTTAGTCTACCAGGTGTAGGTATATCTTTTTTTAATCGAATTTTCGAAGAAAATGAAGCTATAGCAATAGCTTCA
>JAEMON010000008.1:23501540-23513730 GCA_030264115.1 Lygus lineolaris | reverse complement strand
TGTTGTATGTACGCAGTCTGTCGACCGTTTATAACTTCTCGTTTATGCTGCCTGGCCATTTGAGATAAACATGATGCAGTAGTTCTGTGATTCCTATCTCCTGGGCCTCATCCCGACTAACTAGGTACGATGAACGAACATCACACGGCCGACCATACTAACCATGTTAAAATAATATAGTATTTACAAATATTATAGTATTGTTCTGTTTCACAAGATGTTAATAACCAAATAAGGAACTTGCATGGGTAGGAATTTTGTAGTTTGAACCTCAAAATCGGATTCATCGCCCTTCAGACCATCTTGTGCCATTTTTCAGCTTGAAATCACAGCTGGTTTGCCCAGAAAATGGGTTGAAATGGAGCGCGTAACGTGATTTAGGTTCCGCAAAAGGGGGGCCTGCCCAGGCAGGTGGGTTAGGTCAGTTAGGTTCAAATCACAAGACCCATTTTCGGTAACTTTCAACGTCGAATACCCCTCATAGCACTGTTTTTGAAAGCCCTCATTAAGATCTTTCAAATAAAAAAATAACCAAGCAAGTTCCCCATTATCAGTAGTTGGCACTTTGAAGTTCACCAACTGTTTGCCGTTCATAGTTACATACGTTGTTCGTAAGAATCCTCGAAATTAACGATTTTTTAAAGACATGGGGGAGGGGTTTATAATCGATATTGATAAATCTTTTTATTTTATGATCTCGATAATTATTTGATGTTGTGGGTTATACATACACTTAGATCATTTACCCTTTCCATTCAATTAATTATAGGAAATAATAAATTGGGGTCATAGTGACCCGACCTCAGTTTTAACGTAGGGAAATTCACCTCAATAAATGAAGATGGGTTAACCATTGAATGAACCAACAAATTGTATATCTCCACCCTCAACGCCCCACCTTTGAGTAATAGTATATTAAATAGGATAGAGTTAAAAGCAGATAGATCGAGATAGAAAATATATCAAAAGCAGGGCATCTAGAGAATAATTAAGAATAATTCGTCCATGCTACTGTATATGAGGAAGATTTACTGCCCTCTCGCTTGGTAGACTTTTTTTGAGACAGGTATGATAGGGAGAAATTTTAAAGGCAATGTTTAGGTCGATAGTTAAGCCTCGTGATCTGACCCGGGACAAAAGACAAGACCGCGAATAAAGCTTTTAAAAAGGACGACGCGACTCCACGACGGACGATTAAGGGAAAAATTATGGTTGAGCGCGATAGGGTGAGAAAGAGCTTTTTTTTCAGCTCGAATAAAAAGAGGCCAAATTGGAAGTTTGCTGTGCCGCAGCGGAGTTTAAAAAGATAACCCCTTGGATGGAGGATGTTCATAATTCACGGCGTATAAACCCCATGAAACACCCAGGTTTTTCTTGTTATTCCTATGTAAACTTATCGGGCTCTATAAGTGCACACCGAGAAAAAAGGGTGTTCGTGAAAATAGAGTTCCCGTATTTTTGTGTATTCAAGATTATTACCTGCTGAAGAACATGTGTGCGCTGATATTAGCCTGAGCGCAGGAGCACGTGCACGCCCAAGGAAAAGAAGAGGGAGAGGGTCGTAGGTTTTAGTTTGAATGGGCTCTTATTTTTCACTTTTTCAATTGAAAGGTCTCAGTGAGAGTTTTCCATAAAGGTGCAACGTGAGGGGTATCTGATGAGCGAAAACGGGTATTGTACTTAGAACTCGTACATCATCTACGTCCACTACGTCACGAGCGTTCTTTCCACCCATTTTGTCGCCCAAACGCGCATTTTGTTGCCAACTTACCGCTGGATGGGATTATAAGACACTAGAATAGGTGTTCTTATGGTTCTTTAGATGAGATCGTTTATCGGTAGAATGGAACAAAAGTCGATACTTAGATATTTTCGTGGAAATAGACTACGTTTTTTCTATTTAACTCCGTTTTCTTTTATTGAAATGGGTTTCCACAACTTCGTCGCGAGTGATTTAGTTCGTTTTAGTTCGAATAAAGAATGTAAGTGGAAATCCTCGATTTCCTGGCTGAATCCCGATTATTATCATCCATAAACTAGACCGTTACTGGTTCAGTTGGTGTTCAATCCAAAACGCCCGCCAGCGCGAGTATCACCGAATGAGTGGTGCGCTCTACAGGGAGCCAATGAAAGCTACCCCTAACCTGAGATGAGGAAGCCTTCCGGAGCAGCATCGTGTTTCCTTGTTGTCTCTCCCGAAAGGTCGTATGCTTCGAGTATTTTCAATTTATTGGTAAAAGTTGTATTCTGAAATAGTTATTTTAATTACAGTTTGATTTCAACTCAAGTCGTGAGTGTTTATGGTACAGTCCACATCCGAATGAGAACAGTTTGTAACCCTGATAGTACCTACTTGTCTATGAGAAGCTTGAGAAGAATTAGTAGAATAATTAGTAATCAGGACAAGTTCCACCAATCACCATTCTTGCCTCATACCTGAAGAGCACATCTCAGGATGTACCTACTCATGGATGTCGAAGTTACCGACCCACTTCCTTTCTTATCTTTGCCCATGGACAGGTCAATTACCAGCTTAGCTGGCCATGGATATAGGACCGATCCTACTTCCATGGAGTTGGAGTGTAGTTGGGTGTAGATGTAGACCTTTTGGACAAGGGCGGTTTAGGGGCACGTAATGAAATGACGCCTAGGCCACGAATATTACGGAACGAACTATGAAAAATGGTTTCGGTAGGGTGGTTAATATTACTATTTTAGGTAGGAATAAATCAGTCCTTCATCTTCTTCCAAGTCATGAATACAGCAACTGTCTTGATCCATAGTACTCAAGCTAAGGAACTTATATTACCTACAAATTAATGAGAGGCAACTGCTGCCTATCAAAACCAGGAATATTGATGTACTTAGAATTCATGCATTCAATGGCACACACCTGCAATTTTTTTATTATTATTCTTTAAAATTACCTATAGGTCCCCCACCCTTTGGCCACGTCCGATAACTCAGCTCTGTCAGTTTTTGTTGTGTATTTCTGCTATCCAAAGAACGTTAGTCCCTTCCCAGTGTCCCCCTATGTGCCGACGAGAAAAAGGACAATAGTTGTGGCTTCCTCCCCAACCCTATGCCACGTGCCTGGACTACCTATGGGCTTTGACCACATGACTATTAATAAGTTCTATTCATTGGCCAATGATATTAGGTTGTGCTCAGCTAAGATAGGGACATCTTAATGGTAGAGTCAGGCCTCTTGGCCACGTGTCCCTCAGACACGTAAGTAAAATAAGACATACTTCTGTTGTATTTCCTTTTGAGAGTCCTAATTCTTCATAGGAAACACCATAGACACAATCTTGTCTTTTTCTATTGTGAATCCTTATTGAGCGTCACAGGCGTCTAGGAAGTCGCTATGTGTCCATCCGTGCTGAACCTTTACATTCTATTTTTGTATCTAGTCAACACTTTAAAACACCCTTGGGCACATTCGTTACCTGTTCGTTCTTTTTGTATTGGACTTGTGTGAATAAAACCCATTCAACGTGCCTATTCCTTTATTTTGGTCAACCATAAAACCGTCGACACGATACTGAAGGCTCTATCAAAGTTAGTAACACAGTAGGCATTCCCAACTCCTTATTTTAGTTTAATCAGTAACACACTACCACGTTCATTCATTTGTGGTAATGTGGTGACACATGGTCACCCTTGCCTGGATAATCTGTGTTTACCTTCAGTAGGGCACACCACCAGCTTACAATGAAGGTGAGTCCACCTTCAGTGGACACAGATACCCCGCTTCCACATTTTGTGGCAGCAGTGGGATTCACACCCTGGTCACCAACTTGCTGAGGGGACACAGATCGGCTTACATACAGTCAGAGGGATCGGGTGAGAAAAGAAAGGGAAAAGCTCGAGACGTCATCACCTCATGAGAGAATACGAGGCTCAGCCTCAGGAAATTCACCCTGAAACCGCCCCTGCTTTTAATAGACATTTATTATTACTTATTTACTAGTAGAATCTACGTCCATGCTCATTTATACGGGATTACACATGCTCCTGTGCTCAGGCCAGTATCCACCCATGAATGGCGCAGCAATTTAAACCAAATTTTGGTTTCTTCTCTGTTGATTTCAACATTGGTAAGTAATGGGGTATTGAAAGAGTGTGGATTCTCGATTTTAAATTATTTTCAATTGAACTATGCTTCTTATTCTTCAATGATCTCATTATTGATGCGACACCACCAGTGATAACTGTGTCCACGTCACCAAAAGGTGGGAAGCAACAAGACTGGCGTTTTACAACCGGATAAGAATAAACCAGACTTGATAGGTCGCGATAACATCTCGGATAGGCCATCATTGATGATGAATTATCTGATAATGATGAATGTACTTAATGAATACCTAATGATTCACTAGTAGATACTCAATAAATACCTCCTCTCACCAAACCTTTCAAATTGATCAACACCCATAAAAAATGTAAAACTGCAAATATTGTTTTCATTTAACGCAAAAGGGATGTTTTATTTGATTTAATTAAAAACAGTTCGAAAATCTGGTACAGAGCTTCTCACTACTTCCCTTACCCGTTGATATGTAGATCCAAAAAAAATTACACGAGGTCAGATAATTTCAGTCTAATTCGCTTTTAGCGAATTTTCGTAGAAAATTGATCTATTGCAATGGCTTCAAACGTTTGGGTAAGCAATTTTTGTAAATATTGGAATCTGTTTTAGACCATTCTAAAAAAATTCCTGAAGTTTAACACTTTCTCATAATATGTATTATGTAACTATGTATAATATATGTGTGTTACTCCGTACGATATCTCACCCTCAATCAATCAAAACCCAAACAATTTCAAAATATCAATAGTATAAAAAGAATCGGTAAGTTCGTTGATCAGCATTTTTGGAAAACTCTTAGGAGTCGAATTTCGAAGAATCAGCGTCAAACAATGTGTTATTCGATGTTCTCGGTGTAAATTATCACCTTCAATATCGCAGTATAATGGATATCCCAATAATATTCGGAAAGCCACATTTCCTATACAAATCACACACAAAATTAAAGCAAATCTCGTAGTTCAAAAATCACCAAAAATCCGTCAAAATTATCCTTTGAAAATTCGCTCATCAAGTCATCCTGCATGACTGGTTCACAAATCCAATTCACCTCTTAGAAGTTAATTTGATCACCGAAACGGTGAATTTCATAAGAAAAATATGTGAAAATTGTGTAAGTTCAAAACTCTTGATCGTATTGATGTTTTTTCGGTTTAGAAAAGATATCAACGTAAATTCAAAATGGAAAAAATTGATAGTTCAAAACTCTTGTGTTGATGTTTCCTGAACGAAATTTACGTTAGTTATTTGAACAAAATCGGATTAAAATGCTGGAAGTTAATATATGGCTATAACAAGGAAATCCGGACAGACATGATGGAACTAAATTTGTTCAGAGAGTTCTGAAACGTAAATTGCGAGTGGAAATTTCAATTTTAGAAAACAAATTTCGATATTCAAAGTGAAACAAAGCTTCAGCTACCTTCGGTAGACTCGGAAGCAAAATGTTAATTTGATCTGTAAAATTGTGAATTTTACTAAAAAATGCGTAAAATATGAGATAGGTATATGCAGCTATCATTTCTTATCAAAATGATGATTTTGGGGGATTTGTGATTAACGAATCACAGGCGTCGCAATATTGTTTATGTAATGGGATAAAAAGTGAAGAATCTTATGTGTTGACATAAGATCTTATGTGTTTTGTTTGCGTGGTTTTGGAAATTTGTTATATCACTATAAATTGTTATAAATGTAAGAACGAAATTCCTCGAATATATACCTTTATTGAACGGAATTAAGTATGCATCTTGATGATCGAAACGAATGAAGTATTGAACAAAGAAACTTGGTAACTAGGAACGCTAAAAACGCCTGATTGGGTTGTAATAATATCATTACAATTACATGCTGTAAAGCTGTAAAATGTTACTTTTACTGTATGTTAAAAGATTTTTAAAAAATGCTTACCAAATTTCATAGGAAGAAGGAGAACATGCTGGTTGGCGATCGAATTATCACAAGCACTGAAACACTGAAGGAACACCGAACGCACTCTACTGAGGGGGTGACCCGACAAGGAATTACGTGAGGACGCAACCGGGAGTCCAAGTAGACCAGGTCTCTGCCGGGGGCGGTTTGACGGGGCGTGGGGGCGCCGAGCTCCTTGGGGTGTCCTGGGGGGTGGAAAGGGGGGGACACTACCCCCAACGAGGGGTGGAAGGAGGGACGTTTCAACCCCCGGGCAGTGGACGAGGGGGGCGGCGAAGGGGGGAGCGTCGGCGAGGGCGCAGGTCCCCGCCCTTCCCGCACCGGAGTCGAACTCCTGTAGGGGAGGAGGCAGCGGTAAAAATCGACCCGCGGGGGCTGCCGTGCTAAATATCCCCCCTCCCTCCCTTCCTAACCCCCCTTCCCCACCCCCTCACCACTACTGGGGCCCTTAAAAGAAATAAGAATTCCGTTGTCCGATTTTTATCTCAATCCCTCAGTAATCCGTTTTCATGAAGACACTCGGTAAATCTATCCGCCACCATCTCAATCATCTTCGAGGGTGACTTTTCAGAGCTGATTAAAGACGAACTACTGAGCACCAGTAAGCGGAAAATGAGGTACCTACGAGTGCACAAGAAGCGGAAGTGCTAAAAGGTGGAAGAGCTAAGAAGTAAATATTTTTGCCACGCTCACTCGTAAGCACTCATCTTCTTAAAATGAGGCACTCACGAGTAATTGACCGCCAATTCCCATAAAGCAGCCAAAAGCGCTGAGAAGCGGAAGCGCTGAGAAGCGGAAGCGCTGAGAAGCGGAAGCTAGGAAGGTCTCACCTAGGACCCTGGCTCTTTCTAGTATTCATAAATGATGTCAAGACCATTTTCGACGACCGTATCAAATTTCTGTTATATGCAGACGATTTAACATTTTTATAAATGTATCTAGTTGGTCTGATTGTATGGTCCTTCAGTCGAATCTTGACAGGTTTGGTGATTGGTGTGTCATGCACAGGATGTATTTGAATCTGGCCAAGTGTAAAGCAATTTCGTTCTCTCGACGAGAATCGATTCAGTTTGAATACAAAAAATATATATATAACATATATATTAAATCACATGTTTTTTAATGATGCGTGGTGGGGCACATATAGCCAGTGTTGGTGGGGCACTTATGACCACTTGTCATACCTATAATTACCCCACCTCTGGCCATATGTGCCCCACTACTTGGTCAGTCACCAGTAGGGCTACATTTTTCAATGTTATTTGAAGGGTATTCTCAAAAGCATAAGAGTCCATATAACTAATACTATTAAATGAAGTTAGGATTCGTAACGTGTATCAAACGGTGTTGAAACGCTTGCATACTAGTCTGACACACATTGGGACATTTTATGTCTTTTGCTATGAATCAAATCATCGAATCACCAGCTCAATGAAATCATCAGAAATAACTCAGCTTGTTGGCCACGCACTTCACAGTAGCTAACATAATATGGTTGGATAAATCGAGAGCTTTTGAACGAATAGTCAACGAATGGTCCCTAGTAGTAATAAGGTTACAGTATGAGTTCCTATAAAACGCTTTGATATCCGATATGCAGAACAAATTGATCATAAATCTATCCGATGCAACGCACGGGTTGACCAACTAGTACTAGGAAAACATTTCTCACTTTTTAATTTATTCCGCTTTGCGGTAGATTGAATACCTACCTAACTAGAGCCCTGACGAATATTAATCAATATCTTCAATGAAGATTAATAATTGATAAATCGTTTCTGATAATGATAAGGATCCCTCTTCATACCGATTCTTTCTTCTCTATCCCTCTAGTTCCATAACAGTGTTGATCTAGGCTGCGTCAATATTTCATCAGAGAAACTTGTGTCTGAATTTATTTGGAATTATCCTCCTACGCCGACCTACGATGCTGAGTAAATTCTGCTTCTTCTTGTCACTGAACACTGGAACAATAATAATTGGCGTTTTGAACGTGGTGAGTGAAAACAAATTTCCAGATTTCTATCATTTATTAGGTGTAGGCTATGTGTATAGTTTGACGAAAGCACGAAAACTATTTACCTCCCTGTTTAAATGTACGTACAAGTATACAGGGTGTCCGAGAAATATACGGCCAAACTTCAGGAATAGATTCTACAACTAATTTCCAATAAACAAGTATCTCTTAGCAATTTCTTTATAACCCCTTGTTTTTTCAAGTTTTTTCACTTTTAAGATTTTTCCGTGTGTTCGATCTTGTCTCACTAAAATGACCATAACTTCCTTAACTGTCTATGTACAATACAAATAGAGGATACCGTTGAAAAAAGCATTAAATTTCCCATCAGGTAGGCGACCACATACATTTTTAGATCAGTTTTTTCCTTGTCCAAACTTCCAACACGGTAGTTTTTAGTGTTGTTTGAGGAAATTCGTAGGAGATTTTCTCTCATTTTCCGTGAAGGAAAATCGACTAAGATTCTGAAGATCGACAAAAACATTCTGAAACCCTTGGCTCTCCAACGGTATAATCAAATTTGAATTTACCCCCTAAATTGAGGAAGAAAGATGCTTTCAAATGCGAAAAAACGCGTTTTCATTTTACATGGGGAATATTTTAGGGTGTTTTACGTCTACTCATGGTTTTAGGTTGTAGGTATAGTTTTCCATGTTATTTTAGACTCTGAATCGAATGGTAACACTCCCTAACCCCGATGTCATGGAAAAACCATGTTTCATGCGTAAACCTCGATTTGCACTTAGAGAAGTCAGAGGTGATAAAATGGTCAAAATACGCACTATTTTGCCAAAAAAAAATAGCTTTTTGATGGTCAAAATTATTTGGGTGTGTGAAAACGATACCTACCACCTCAAACCATGAGTAGCCGTAAAACACCCTAAAATACCCGATTCCCCCGTAAAAACGCGTTTTTCGCATTTAAACGCATTTTTCTCCCTCAATTTACAAGGTAAATTTGAATTTGATTATACCGTTGGGAAGCCATGGGTTTCAGGATGTTTTTTCCCGAAGTCCTAGTCGATTATCCTCAATGGAAAATGAATGAAAATTTCCTACGAATTTTCTCAAAAACACTTAAAACTACCTAGTTGGAAGATTGGACTGAAAAAAAAACTGATTAGTTAAAAATTTAAAAATGTTGGTGGTAGCCTATCTGATGGGGAATTTAATGCTCCTTTCAACGGTATCCTCAATTTTTACTCCACTAAGACAATTGAGGAAGTTATAGTCATTTTCGTGAGACAAGGTCGAACACACGAAAAAAATCTTAGAAGTGAAAAAACTTGAACAAATATGGGGTTATGAAGAAATTTCTCAAAAGACATTTTTTATTTGAAATTAGTTGTAGAATCGATTCCTGAAGTTTGGCTTGGTAGGTAAATAAAGAAAAAATTTAAAAAAAGAGAAGTTGAGAGATGTTTCTCCAAATTCAAAAAAATCCTGGAAGAAGATCCTCGACGTCTTATTCCCGAGAATCTAGAGATGGTAGTTTCATCAATTAGTTTCATTTGGTGACCAAAGCCGATTGTTATTGATTAAAACGATCTGTGGAGGTTTTCTGTAAAGCGTCTAGTGAATTGACAGCAGTTCATGAATTTTTCTGCCGATTTATTGTTGGTAATTCTTTTGTGATTTTTGAGGTTCCTTTAAGTATCTAACTACCGTCGTTTTTGTATTCATGGAGAAATCGTTTGGATGGACGTCCACTAAGTCAGTTTGGTATTGTTTGTAACATTGTGTTCCAAGAAAGGACATTTAAAACGCATTTGCCCCTACCACTATATTTTATTAATTGGATATTTTGCGGTTTTAATTGCATATTTCGAGTTTTAGCAACATATTTTAGGTGCATAAAACAGCTTTTTTAGTGACAAAAAAATCCAATCCCTGATTATAAGCATGACAAATGTAGTTGAACGATACAAAGTCTAATCTGATTTTTCAGAGATTTTGTGAAAAACAGATTTGTGATCTTGTCCTACTTCATCTTTTAGTTGTATGGGATGCATTCAGTGGTTGAACAGATTGCTGCTGAGGAGGTTCACCGTCGTACAAAAGAGGAAGAGGAATACTCGATCCTCGTCTCGTCGCCGTCGTTGAATAATATACAAGAACGTCGTGGTTAGTCTTCTGGGTGATTCCATATCCATATTTGGCCATATTATTATTATGTATTCTCCGTTTTTTCATAGTATGGCATTGAAGAATCAATTAATCTACCTACACTCTTGTTTACTATATTCCGTGTTGTGTAGAATATGAGCGTAAATGGTATTATGAATCTGGATTTCGAGTCTTCATTCGAGATTTGCTTGTTTCAGTGGAAATATTGTACACAGAGAACTCACTATATACGATGCAGTTCTTGTTTGGATTGTACTTGATTTATGGAACTGTTAAGGTTGGTATTGTATGCAATACAAATTAGGTAATATTGATTTTCATTATAAATCATTACGAATGATGTGAAATAGAAGGTATGTACTAGAAGAGAGAGAACCCCATCCAAGAGAGTTCTATTCAAGTATACTCGTAGTTTCGACTCTTGAGAGGTTCAGAGACGTATTAGAGTACCAGGTATTAGATTAGTCTTAATCTTGGGAACCTGGTGGAAACCCAACTACCTACTATTCATAAGGCCAACCACCATTCTTTGTTTGGGGATAAATCTGGATATCTTGGAAACTCTTCCTTTGAGCAGCAGTCAGATTACCCTCATTCTTGTAAAATCGCAAATTCGCGCTGTGAAGCGAATAAAAAAGAAGTGATTCCAAATTTAATTTCCAAATTTCATCTATTCACAATGCAATATGTTCAACCAAAACCGTAAATCGAATTTTTCCCTAAAATTTACCTTTGCACTTCCGCGAATGCGCTTCCACATTTTCTACTTACTTTTTATAGTTATAATATTGTAATAATGTTGAAGAAAAGAAGTTGAGGAGTTGAATAATTTGTGTGTACTTTTTCCCAAGGAAAAACAAACATTCATTTTTGCCTCGATGCTGCTGCACTTGGCATTTGTTGCTTACGCGTCGATTTTCGTAGCGTTCGCAATAATAACGACGCTGATATCCGAGCGAAAGAGTCTGCCGAATAGCGAGGAAATAGCGAACGAAGCCCTAAAACTCCGTAAGTGAACCAGAAGGTACATAATTCAGTTCGCTAATAGTACCTCTGCTTGTCTGTGTGTGTGAGTATTACGCACAAACGCACATATAACAGTGTGATGAATTTTACTTATTATAAGGAATAATAAATTTAATCTGATAACATATGATTCGATAATTAATATTCTGGATTACAGCTTGTTTCATATACTTCGTGTTCATAATCTACAGCCGACATGAAGAGCTGGCAATCAAGTCACCGACGCTTATGGTGCCTCTCAACCGAGGGAACAACGATTCAGACATAGAAGAAATCAACTTCTTTTAGTCCAACTTACGAATTTTATAATAAATTCGTCAAATAAATCTCATCACACAACTTTCATTCGAATTAATATAAAAAGGTTAGTAAGTTACCAAGCTCTTTCATGAATGTATTTATTTTTTGTATCCTTCACGTAGGAATCTAGGTACACGTTTTGGGAACTTTTGAGTTCCCATTGTTGCTTTTTCCTGGAAAATTACCTTTTCACTTTCTTTACCTACTTGGTCCGAATGGTATCATAAAGGGGAAATATTTGCAATCGGAATGAATGACAATTTCAGCAACCTTTTCAGTCAAGAAATGTGTTTACACTCAAACTAAAACCATATCTGTACCTACGTTATAGTCAGATGTAAAAGTATGTATGTGTGTTACAGGTGTTAGGTTATTAGGTGTACCTACTCATTAGGGCACCTACTCTCACCTACCTTCATTCATTCGTGTACTCATTCCCTACAACTCATAGATCGTACTCATGGGTACCTCTAATAAATATTATAGAATTAAGCCAGCGATTTGGCCAGGAAGGAGGAAGGTTTTGAAACGCCGTCAAAGATAAAAGGAATTTACGGCAGATCTGTCGAATGGTATACAAGGTGTCCCACGAGCCCCGTGAAGCTATTGCAATGGCTTCAAAGTTTTTGTAATGAAAATTGTTGAATATTTTCTTCATCGAAATCCGTTTCAGATAATTCTAAAACGATTCCTGAAAT
>JAEMON010000008.1:23472660-23489226 GCA_030264115.1 Lygus lineolaris | reverse complement strand
TCCCTACTCATATACCCTTTCACCCTCAACTGGTAATGACTCAAGGTCACCTCACCTCTGATTTACCGTTGAACTTGATGAAGTACATAAATCAAGAGAAGCCACAGATGACATCGAACAGACCGTTCTAACTAAATCCGACAACACCCACTAGAACAAACTGGACCTTCAAACTTCCAAGTGGAGAAAAATTACCCAAAGTTTTCCCATAAAATTTTCTCACTTAAACTACGAGTATCCTCCAAATCAACAAATCCGTCCGTTGATTTTTCTCTGTCTGGTGATCATCCGGTGCCCACTTATCTATTTTCTTCTCCTCTAAAAACTTTGCCGATTCAACGCGACTTCACCTTGATCTCTTTCTCAAGACCTCTCCGTGAATGAGCAGTTTTTTTTATTATTCTTGGCCACTTCGGAAACTATTTTTGAAACTTTCGAGCAAACAAAGCTCTAAAAATAGCAGGGCAACCTCCTTCTCCAGAAAATTCCTTTCTATCTCTCGGTTTCCCGATCGAAAACGCTGCACAGTGGCAAAATGACCGATTCAAGTGGACAAAAGTCAATTTGATGAAAACAAATGTTCGTTCCATATATTTCCATGAATTTTTTCTAACTGAACTCATTTATACGATTAGTTTTTCCCTTAGTCCATTAGTTTCCGAGAAAAACACAGTTTTAGCAGTTGTGTGCACCCTTGTACAACATAAAACGCTCGGAATGGAACAAAAACTCAACATATTGTCAAAATGTCAATAGTACCAAAGAAAGGAGTTTACCAGAGTTTTTGTAGCATTCTCAGGGGTTAAATTCCGAAATTTAACAGTCGAAAATAACAAGAAAAATCGTTTTTTGAGGTTTTGGTTTAAAATTTCCGTCTTGTGTAGGAACACAATATACTATTCAGAATCAGCGCGACATTTCCTACAATACCAAACAAATACACCATAGAGCCACAAATATCATACATTTCCTTAGCTCAGAAACAAAGCGAAAAATGTTCTAGTTATGCGATTTTCGGATTACGAAATTGTTTTACATTTGGTGGGTTATTCTTATAAGAGATTTTGCGCAGATTTAAAATATACCATATGTTTAAAATAGTGAAACCAAAACCTAAAACCTAAGAAAAACACGTTTATCAACCCTTAATTTTCAAAATTTGTCCCCTAATAGTACCTACTAAGAAAATTCTGGCCAGCGAACGCATCCTTTCTATTGATATTATTGACATTTAGATATCTGCATAACAACAATTTCGAAGCCATTCCAATAGCTCAATTTTCTTCGGAAATTCGCAAATTGGTTAAGGTTACTTGTAAATTCGCTCATTAACTCATGCATTACTAGATTTTTGATATAATTTAGCTAATACGAGTAACCCCCTCTAGTGAAGAGATATACCGGAAATAGCCCCACCATTCGATTCAGCAGACGAACATACCTTAACTCGCTTTCATTTTGTTTCAACCTACGGTTTTCCATACAAATTTCAGAATAGACCCTAATGCGCATGTTTGCGCAAAAAACAAGATCATATTTGAAAACTACATTAAATTTTTCTTTAAAATCTCTAAATATCTCCTCGCTTTTCTCCGCCACTCATATAGTTTTTCTCTTCCGAATTTATACACATGTATACTACTTAGAAATTCGCACTACTTTTTTGAATTTTCGTATGATGTTTTTTAAGTAAGTTAGTTAAGGGAGAAGGACCCCCCCCTCCCCAACCTGTTCCTCAACATTTTTTCTAGGCTTCATACTGTGATCGTAAATTTATTGCAGCAGTTCTATCTGAATGGGGTTCCTGGGTTGGGGACAAACAAATCAAATACCAAGACCTTAAGATTTTCTTCAACTGCACTTTGCTGCCTTAATTTATTCCAAGTATCGTCGTACCTACCGCTTTTAACAAGACTACCGATAAGATAGTGTCGTTAAACGAGCGAGATAATAATGATTGACTCTCTTCTTAGCTGTCCACCACTACTCAGTTTGTTGCTAGTTCACCTTCACCGAAACCGAGGTCAGTCACTCATGGCGTTTGTATTATATTATCATCGTGAGAATTTCTTCTCGGGCCTCTCCGCAGTCTCGCTCGACATTCCGATTCGGATGCATCAATTATTTTGACCTCAGTTCGCGAGTATTCATTTTTGCAGGTGTAGTACAATAATTCATGTCGTTTACGTCAATCATAACGGCGCGTTACAAGTGACATATTTCTACTTTAGTTATCGACGTCTGCGTCGATATTCTCAACAGTAATAACTGGATAACGGGAAGTTATCTAGCAGTAAGTACCTCAACGAAAACAAGTTGGGTTGGCAGTATAGCTTCCTCACTTTTGTAACATGGACGTATAGAATCAGTTAGTGAACATTCCAGCGAAATTGCTAGAATAGTTCTGGAGTTATCTCGATAACAAATTTTTTAAACAAATACAATCGGGTCGAAATTAGAAGATAATTGTCAGCCCTCAACTACACACCGAATATTAACATGTGTTTATTTACAAGAAAACTTCAAAATTACAGGATTTGTATATTATATTTGATAATATAAGTAGGTACTTCAAAAATGACATGCTTCCCGCTCATGCTCAAGGCTTGGGTGATGTGGTTGTATTGATGAAATACCAAGCATTGTCATCGATGGATGAGCGATTAAGCGCATCCAGGCACCTTGTTGTGCACTTGCCGAATCAGTTGATCATCTATGAATTCCCGGTCCGTGTTTGGTGTAGGCAGACCATACAAAGCTACTACGAACCAGAGTAGGTATATTTTGCTGCCCATTGGAGGAGAAAGCTTCGTATGCCAATTTCATTTAGGTTTGTTACTGAATCAGTATTAAAGATTCCCGTCCAGGATATCATGCATGGTATGACCTTGATTTTTTCTATAGATATTCCTGACAATGAAGAAATCGCTGTGACTACCTCTTGCCGTCCATCTTTTTGGATTTGAGCGAAATTGAAACATGGATTTTCAAGAAATTCACATACACGCTACTAGAGGTCTGATGGCGATGAAATTCATAAGTAACCCTCTAGGGTCTAACTAGTGTAATACCTGAAAATTTCACCATAATTGGTCAAAAGGTTCCGGAGCTACGCCTATGACAACAAATTTAAAGTTTTCGCTTGCGCAGAAGTTATTACTTATCCAATCATGACGAAATTTATAGGCGAAATCAGCCCCCAACCACACTCCAATTTTGGCGAAATAGGTCAATTAGGAACTAACATACCGGGGTTTCATGAAATAGCGATGAAATTTATAGGGGGCCGTCACGGGGCTAACCCGCACAATCCCTGACAATTTCATCAAATTCGGACCATAACTTCATATAGTTTTGCCTGGGACAAGGAATTGACCACAGACCGACAGACGCGGAACCGAAATTGTTCAGAAAGCTCTGAAACGTAAAAAGCATCAAGTGGAAATTTTGATTTTGGAGGACACCATTTTTTCTATTTCCTGCACGAATACATAGCTTCCTACCTTCGGTTGTGAGGAGGCAAAATAATACACTTTAATAGGTATAATGATAATAATGAAACTACGTACGGTGTAACTGTCACACACACATATTCATGAATATTATGTGTGTGGTCCAATTTCGATGACATTTTCAGAGGTTGTGTAGTGAAGCCCCGTGACGATCCCCTATTATTTTCATCGCCGTCGAACCACTAGTAGCATGGGCGCATGCGCTAACGTAAATTTCCTGAAAATACGGTTTCTCAGTCCCAATGGAACGATTTCGCTCAAATTCGTGGGCTCTTGGGGTTGGCTCCAAGATAATTGCGTAAGAATCTCGTCGCGATAAGTTCAATAATAACTACTGCGCTTGCGCAACCTTATAATTTGTTGTCACATGCAAAACTCCGGAACTAGGGGACCAATTTTGATGACATTTACAAGGATTGTATGGGATGGTCCCTAGACGTTCCCCTATTTTCATCACCGTCTGACTAATAGTAGCGTGGGCCAACACTGTTCCTGGAACAAAGGTTTCTCAGTTCCTAATGGACCGATTTTGCTCAAATCGGGGGGTAGTATATATAGGATTGGCTCCAAGACGGATCAGTAATAAAAATACAGAGCATACGGAAACCTGCAATTTATTATCTACGGCATAACTCTGGGACTATTCAATCAATTTTGGTGAATTTTCCATTGATTGATTCTATACGTCCGTTTTGCAAGCCTGAGGAAGCTATACTGCCAACTCAACTTGGCAACGTTTCTTTCCCTTAAAAACGAAACAGCCCGATGTTGTTTTCTTCTCTGAGGAATGCTGTAAACAATGGCATATGCCCCTTTTTTTAGAGGAAAACTATTTTAAATAAAACTGTGCCTAGTTCAAAATTTTACTATATTTTTGGAACAGCCTAAATGAACTTGGCGAGGAGTAGAGTATGGAGGGTACTAGCGCAGGACTGCCGTTTGGCGCGGCGACCGATGCGAGTGTCAGCCAGAAGGCCGCTGTCGGCTTCCGTCGAGACGAACATCGTCAAATCGCCGTTTCGTGACGTCACGTTACCCACATGTACGGTCCCTGAACTCATCTGGGAACATCTCGACAGATGGGCAGATAAGACGGCCGTGGTACGTGACAGAATTTCATATTTTTAGTGCATTTTTTATTAGTTCAATAATGGGGTGTGCACATAGTCTGAGAAGTGGCTCACGGGGGTTTTTGAGAACGCTGAACCCGAATTTGAGGTCAAAAATGGGAATTTCCGACCTATGCGCTCACCCTATTATTCTATAATTTTGTAATTGTATAATTTTAATTATATTACCTATATTGTGCTTAATGTTAATTATTTGCAATAATGAACCTTTAGAATCGAGCTTGAAAATAATTTATTTATCCGATTTTATTCCCAATCAAAATTGCTGTTTCACTTTTCAGTAAAAGGATCAGTGTCGACATCATTATAATTTTCAGACCTTTTTCCGCTCAAGGAATCCCCCTCATGTTGCGCATTTTTGGAATAAAAAAAAAAATAACCTTTGCACACGCCATTAGTCAAAACTATTCTGGACAACAACTTGTTACAAAAGTTCCATTCATGCAGCATGAGTTGATGAGCGTATTTTCAAAGAATAATTTTAACCGATTTGATGGGTGATTCTTATAGGAAATTTCATGTTAATTCCGAATATACCACATGTTCCTATGTTTAGTATGGTAATTCACAACAAAAACCTCAAAAAACACGTTTTTTTAAAGCGATTTTTGACTCTACATTTTCAAAATTTGACCCCTTGGAGTACTCCAAAAATTCTGGCTAACGAACTCATTTCTTTTGACATTATTGACATTTTGAAATTTTTCAGATTTTTAGTCGATTTCTCGGTCAGATATCGTCTGGAATTACATATTGTGTTAAATGTCATAAACGTGTTAAATTTCAGGAATCGTTTTAGAATGATCTGAACCAGATTTCCATGAAGAAAATTTTCAAAAATTTGTATTACAACAATTTTGAAGCCATTGCCTTAGATCCATTTTCTCCGAAAATTCGCTAAAAAGGTGACAACTATTATAGGAACAAAACACCAATACATTATGATTTGAAGAAATATTTGGAGCCAAAATGCTCTCGAAAACAAATATTTCTTGAACAAATTCGAAGAGAAACTTTTTGTTCAGAGGAAGAATCGATTCCTAAAGTTTGAACTTGACATTTCGTGTCACCCTGCATTAAGCCAATATTGGGGATCGTTTCAGGAATGTGGCATCACAGGGAAATCCTACACTTACGCCGAGCTGAAGCTTCTATCACGCCGCCTGGCGTTTGCCCTTTTGAAGTCCGGATTACGTCCTGGCGACGTCGTCACGGTCGTCATGCCCAATATACCAGAGTACCCCGTCGCCATCCTGGGGATTATGGAAGCCGGGATGGTCGTAACTGGGATCAACCCAATTTATTCTTCCGGTAAGAGGGCATAAACACAAAGGGTGCCACAATTTAGTACAATAACTCCAGGAATAGGTTTTAATTTTAATTAACTCATTAATTTTTGAAAACCGTTTTAATTTACACTTTATTTACTACATTTCTTAGAAAATCACCGATTTTTCTCAAACTTTTGGACATCATTATCGTCAAAATAGTAGTAGACATACTTACGTACCGTTAGGTAGCGAGCTTTGGATTTTCTGTAGTTTATGATCAGTGCCTCTCTTCGCGTCTAAACTTCGGTTTTCGTGGTTTCCCATGTTTTTGAATGGTCTCAAACGGTAGAGCAAGCGTCTCGTACTTGGTACAGCTACAAGACATATTCTTCTACATAATACTCTTGAGCTGGATGATAATTTACAATAATAAAATCGACCATGAGGAAGACTATCCACGCTTTTATTATTGAAAAATAAAATTTACCCATTATTGCCAACCATGGAAGTTACGTTTTATGTGTGTTTTACGGGTTGAATTGAATCCTTCACAAGAAGTTTCAGATCTGAAAGTGAGCCTTTGGATCGGTCTTTGTACTGTTCAGTGTGGATGAAAATAGGTTCTACTGGCGTTTTTAACGCGCATAGTAGAATTGTGGCTAATATGGAAGAGCATCCGCAACACCCTACCACGGAGCACGTGAAATACCTATCGCAACCGACGTCGTGAAAGGCGAGTATCAGTGCTAAAGTGACCCCTGTTGAAATTTTATCGAGGAAGCTCATGTACCCGTAGATGAATGCACCGTTATTGATATCTTCTCCAATATATTCTGCAATCAAAGCAAGAGCCGTTATTTGCAACAAAGCGCAGGCTGAGCCGTAGAATATAGCCACCACGTAAATCAAACTATGAGCGTACAACTCACCTTTTCCTAAGTATGTCCAAATGCACGCAGCCAATCCGAATGTCGTACCTAATGTAAACGCCGCTTTTCTCCCGAATAATTCGTTGAGAACGCCGGTCAAAAGCGATACAACGAAAGTGGTGATGTTTAAAACTAAAGGAACGGTGGCGAGCTCGTAAGCGTGGGATTTTAAGGATTCATGAAGATAGAGGGTTAATAGGGCTTGTACCGCAACAACAAAGAGGCGAACGTTTAGGTAAATGGCGCCGATGTAGTGAAGCATAAATCTGGCCAGTATTTTCACGGCTGGCTGATGCATGGAGGGTGCATTTGAATCTTGGCTATGGCTACTGGACTCCATGCTGTGGCTTCTGAATTTTGTTGGGTCTTCAGGGACAATGATCAAGAAGATTATCGATGTAACAAGACCGATGAAGACGATAGCTGCTACTACTATTTGGAAATTGATAATGTCACTTTCATTCATTCGATCGAAGGATTTTCCGAAAACAGAAATTGTGATCCACTGACCGACATAAGTTGCTGAATTGCAGACGGCCGTCATTGTGTTGCGTAGGGATAGCAGAAACGTTCTTTCTTTTTCGTGGGATGTGAGATCGGCTACCATTGCTAAGTGAATAGTCTGTACAGCTGCCCATCCGATTTGGAATATTACGATGAATACCGCATAATATCCTACTTTGATTCCATCGATAGAGTCTTTGCAGGGGAAACACGGGGAGAACATCAAAGGTTTGGTAAAGACGATGAGGACCGTGCCTGCGATGTACCAGCTTTTTCTTTTCCCTATTTTGTTCTGTACGAGTTTGGTGGAACCGCGGTCGGAGAGCGAGCCGATGATCGGAGTCGCAACGGCGTCGGCCACCTGTCCGATGATCATCATGACTCCCGCCATGGAGTGGGAGATCCCGATGACTGCGGTGTAGAAGACGAGAGAGTAGGTGAACCACATCGAGGCGCAGAGGTCGTTCAGGACGTGACCCATCCCGTATCCGAACCTGTTGGATACAACAAAAATAATTCAGGATCCGAGCGAAATAACTGGATGAGCCAAATTTAGGCTCTCCATGCAGACTCCATTTTCCCAGACTACACATTTGTATGACTTGTTAAAACTAAAATTGAGGATTCTTCTGGATTTTATCAGAAAACTGAAGTAGATTCTATCAAAGCTAAATTCCCATTCATGCAGCATGAGTTGATAGCGAATTTTCGAAGAATGATTTTAACCAATTTTGTGGGTGATTCTTATAGGAAATTTCACCCTGATTCCGAACATACCATACATGTTCCTATGTTTAGGATGGTAATTCTCACCTAAAACCTCAAAAACACGTTTTTACCGATTTTTGACTCTAAATTTTCTACCCCTTTTTTGACCCCTTGGAGTACTCCAAAAATTCGGGCCAACGAACTCATCCTTTCTTTTGATATTATTGACACTTTAAAATTTTTTTGGATTTTTTATCTCGATCGGGCAGATATCGTCTGGAGTGACACACACACGCGCGCGCGCGCTCGCGATACGATACGATATATTTTTATTGAAACATCAACAAGACATGACATTGTATAATTTCGACCCCAAGGCTCATGAGTCGCCCGGGGACCTGTCCATATATAAAATTGTCAAAATTTGCATTACACAAATTTTTAAAGCCATTGCAATAGCTTCATTTTCTACGAAAATTCGCTAAAAAGAGAATTCTTGATGCTCCTGTATCAGAGATGTAACAGGAGCTCCACAAAAGGGGAAACTATGAAGATTCAGCAGCAGGCAGTCTCCTACAAAAAAAGAATAGATCTTGTGCCTCTTAACCTTAAAAGATCCCTGTTAAGAAACTCTCCATTGAAATCGACACTAATGACTATGCATTTGTCTATCTCCATCTCACTACTTTCAAACATTTTACGAAACAGAAACATTCCGAGCGAAACATTTTCCGTACGAAAAGTACGTGCGGAATCGAGTTTGTGGATTGCAAACCATAATTTATCAATAAGTATAGAAATTAGTTCAAAAGAACGACAAGCCTGAAGAAATGAGACGGTAACCTGAAAGGCCATGTCTCAGCTCTCTTCGAAATACCTTGAAGTACCATAGAAATTTCTGACGCATAGGAGATAAGCTCATGTATAGATTGAAAAACATATAAGACATAATTATATTATAAGGTTATAACTCCGATAGCTGTACCTCCCAGCCAAACCCCCATACAACAAACAGTCACACGTATAGTTAGATATAAGTATATTCCATATTTCCATATCTTGCATGAAAATATGGAATGTATTTATGTTGAGACGACAAGAGACCAACCTGACAGCATGAGGAAGAGCAACGGGTTCGTTGAAATGTTTTCTGCGTTGTTTCTCTCTGTATCGCCTGAATCTTCCAATCAGCCAGAGCTTCGTCTTTTCGTTTGTACTGAGAATCTCCACAGGCATAATCCGTATTAAATTCCACTTTGTCTTTCCAGAAGTGCCGAAGCTAGGTATCTACTTACTCGTAAACAACCTCTGGCTTTATCTTCAGCCCTGAATATTGTAATGGCCTCTTGAAGTGTTACTGTTATTTCAACTTTCCTACTTTTTCGTCTGAAACAGTAAAGTGATGTGGCACCCCGTCTTATCCTTTATAATCATAAAAAAGAACGAACTAAGCTATAATGTTTTGTAGTTGGCTGGCAATCATAAAAATAAATGTAACAAGATTTGAAACTAGGAAGATGTTTACACAATGTTATTAGAGAGGATATAAAATACCCCATGCGTTTGAAATCACACTTGGAACCAAAGATGTACCTAGTAGTATGAAGACTGATGAATTTAAAAGATTCAATGTCAGTACGTCCTATGTATAGCAATTCCCAGGTTCAGCAATTCAAGATTTCCTTTACCAAGCTGTGTTTTCCTTAACCAACCATGAATTAGGGTGTAGGTAAGTACCTAACATATAAATTATGTCCCAGCTTGGGAAAAGGAGGTGTGGAAATACTTGTGTACGCGGTATATCAAAATGGATCTTCTAGAAGTATTTCAACTAGGTAAAAGAGAAAGAAAATATACACGTACGTATATTGGCAATCCTCGATTCTTGGTTAGATGGAGATAAACGTAATTCATGTAGTCCCTTAATTTATGTATTTATGAAGTCCCTAGGAATTTATGTAGTCCCTATACATATTCCTTTTTTTGTAGAAGAAATTCTCTTTCAACTGAAAGACAGTGGAAGCAACGTGGTGATTGTGCATCCCGACCAGCTTGCGAATTTGCTGCAGGCGAAGGAGAAACTCGGCAGCTCAATACGCGTCATCTGCGTCCACGACTATGACGGTCGTCATCGGTCTCTTCCACCTGGAGTCATTGCTTTCTCTGATTTTATTGGTAACTACATATTTATACGTTTTCATTTTTGGAGTCACTGGTTTATTTTCCTTTTCATTGTTTCGTAGCAACATTGGCGACTTCCTCAGCCCGTATTAATTTTCAATTGTTGCTTGTCAGCTCACCGTTTTAAAAAAAGATCCCTCTCCATTGGGTTAGGTGCTCTTGGTACCTTGTATTGATGATATATTTTTGTGGTTTTGATCATTATCTAAAACCTAAAAGTTAAAAAAATAGGTAAAAACGACTTAACAGAATATACAAACAGGTTGAATTTCTGCATGGATTATAATTGTTTCCTCCCAATGGAGAGGGATCCTTTTTTATAAACGTAAGCTGACAAGCAACAATTGAAAATTAATACAGGCTGAGGAAGTCGCCAATGTTGCGACGAAACGTAACAAAACAATGAAAAAGGAAAATAAACCAGTGACTCCAAAAATGAAGAGTGTTTCCAAACGAAAAATGGTTCATCCATACCCCCATGTCATACATATATATTTATACATTTATCATGATAACCTATTTATTTGGTACCTATGCTGGATTCGGTCTGAATGAAATTACGTTCCTGTCTGTTCGTCCTTGAATCTTTAGCAAATCTTTAGTAGGTACACTGGTCGGTGTGAAAATAGCGCATTTTAATGTACTTAAATATGAAGGATAAATTATCCTTAATTGCCTATTATCCACAATGAAAGTTCTGAGTGTCCGTTATGAGTGTGTACCAAGAGTGACGCGCTTCAGCCCTTTCCTCGATGCTCAATTCGTCTCCTATCATTTTTCCATAGACATTGGAATGAAAGCCTTGTATTTCGAGATCCAAGGGACCCTCGAGGGGATCTCGTGAGTCCTTTCCTCCAACTAATTATTACGTATGACTTTGTGAATGAATGGCTTCAGACATTTAACTATAGGTGAGAATAAAATGATTTGGTCTCAATGAAGCCCCACAACCATCAATTCTCCAATCCTCCATGATGAATCCTGTTCTCACCCCAATAATAAAATGTAATTGCATTGATTCGTGTGAGCATATTTATGTCCATGATGAGGGCACCAGACATATGGAGGAGTATCCTTATCTCTTAGACTCCATAATAGAGTATCCAAAGTGGTTTAGATTACATCGGCTGAGACTTGAGACTGAAATCCGAATATACAGATGTGTATTGATTGGTACAGATGGTGAGTCAGGGGGTGACGACGCTGAATTGGGACGTCTTCTTGGAGTCCGACAGGATGTGGATTCGACAGCTCTGCTCCCGTACTCCTCAGGAACCACCGGTCTGCCGAAGGGCGTCTGCCTTAGTCACAAGAACTTGACGGCTAACGTCAGCCAAGCCAGTTACCCGGACATCAATCCTATCGAATTCGCGACAAGTAATATATATTTTCTATTTATTTAATCAATAATACATCAGTAAATAGGTAGGTAGGTAGGTACCTACATAATATAAGCACATGCGATATCTTCATTATCATTTAAAAAAATGCAAACCGCTTGTGGTATGGAATAGGTTCCAATTCAGCATAAAAGGGGCAAAGGACTCTGTCCCGCTGTAACGGGAGAGAAGCAAACGTTTGGGATCTGGAAAAATCAACCGTTTTGGGACCGTGCAACGCTCGGGTAACCGGCCAGTTAAAAATAAACTAAATAGAAAAAAGGAAACGATGAATTTTTAGATTGATCATGACGATACAAATTAATATTTATCAGTATTTGTGTAGCCTCACAGAGAAGAGAGGGGCGCTCCCAGTTTCAGATTATATAATTACGTATGTGTATTATGATTATACCTTATGCATATTGCATTTTCCAGAGCACTATCAGGACACTGTGCCCACGATACTCCCACTGTTTCACATTTATGGGGCTTCAGTCGTGATGATGAGATCACTCGTTCGAGGAGCCAAACTCGTTACGCTTCCGAAATTCGATCCCAAACCTTTCTTGAAGATATTGGAAACTAACGATGCAAGTATACCTAAATAATCAACTACCTAATAATCTACTACTGATCGTTATCAATTGATCATAAATCGTCATGAGGGATGCATTATCGTACTAATCAATAAAACAGTAATCAAAACTAAATCTTTAGGTTCGTTTTAAGCGGTGGTGGATCCTTGTTAGGCCAAATACTTTTTCTGATCAGAACCTACTGCGCATGATCAGGTCAAAAAATTTCAACATCTTCCTGTTCCAAGCTGTTTCTGACCAAGTTCATAAATACTACCATCTTAAATATAGAAATAATGTTATATTCGGAATTCGCACAACATTTCTTATAAGAATGAAAAACAAAATAACTGAAATAATCGAAAACCGCTAAAATATCGGTAAAACTATTCCATGAAAATTCGCCCATTAACACAAAATGTTGCATGACAGGAACTTTTTGGATGGAACTTCCGTGATGGAGTCCTACCAATTATATCGCAATGAAAATCTTATGTAATCATGTGGGTACCAGCTCCTAAATGCGCTCTAATTCAAGTGGGATACGTAGACAAGTTGGATTTTATAGAACCGACAGTTGTTATAGAACCGAAATTGGCTCGCAAGCTTCGAAACGTTTAATGTAAGTGAACATCTCTTTTTTAGGAAAAACAATTTTTCCGACTTCGTTATGGAGGAATCCAAAAGTCATTATTTCATCAGGAACGTCGATAATGACCCCACCAGAAAACCAGAAATATAATATTAATAGAAAGAAGAATGCCTGATATGCCTGCCTCGGGCTGATATTCTTCGGGAGCGCGAAGCATATCAGGGCGCTCAAGGTCTACCACTCCTTCAAGACCTATCGGTCTTGCGGGTTTAGCGTAGACCCCCCTCATCATAATAAGTCATTCAGTAGCAAAGAACTCGCTGAAATGCGTTCAATAGAATCAACCGATTTGGACGGTTATTTATTATTGTTCTTTTCGACTCATCACTCTGGTTATCCACTAGCAGCCACAATTTACAAATTTTCAACCGATTTTCACTAGGAAATTCAAGTATCAGAAGCCTTACTAATGGATATTAAGACCTAACATTTTGAAGGTGTTCTCATAAGACCCCAAGATGTTGATGGCCCCACAAAATGGTGCCAAGGCGTCAGCCACCAACTGGCATGTTGTTGATAGTTTGTATTTCGCCTTGAAATTGTGAAGGAAGATTAGTTTTACCTAGATACGAATACTTCAAATCCACATGGTGGCAAAGTGTGGCGCACTACTTTTTGGGTATCAATGATCATGAGTTTTAGAATGCTGATTGGTTTTTGGATTTTGGACTGTACTGTTTATAATTGTAGTGTATTTGTAAGATATTATAGCGCTACCCTCCTTTGCATAGTTCTAAAACTAAATTATATATTATTATTAGCATTATATCCCTTACCTACAATCGCAGTAAGATTTCTCTTGTTCTCTGAAACGCATGCATTACTAAACAAGATGTTTCCAAGCTTTCAACGTTAATACCAGTTGATATGGTGTAATATTATTAAAGATGAACACTATCACTGGTTTTAATGAATACATTCGATGTTTCAGAATATAGTGTTGTACGTTGTACCGCCAATAATCCTCTTCTTGTCTTCCCACCCCACTGTCAGCAGCCTGCACCTTGAAAGACTCAAGCTGAGCATGACCGGTGGAGCCCCTTGCAGTGCGGCTGACATTGACAGACTCCGAGAAAGGAAACCTCATCCCATTCTCCAAGGTTTGTGTTTGGTTACCAGGTAGGGGAAATCTCATGTTAAGTAGATACTAGATACCTGAGGAAGTCAGGAGTGGCGACGAATGACATCCGCTTTGCTCACCAGACCGTGTCCTGGGTCCTGGTTAGGCTTGTGGTGCTGGCGAAGTGCCACCGAAGCGGAGTTATTTGGACTAGGAATGTCAGCATGAGTACTCCGTGGCGTCACCACCTGCGTGTTGTCGGCGCATACCTACCTGAATTGGTGTACTTTACAACAGCGCACTTGCCTTTATCCTGCATCATTCTTCCCACCCACCATCCTCTTCTTCCCACCCAACGTTCTCTTCGTCATTGGTGGTTGGTAGATACACCTATTGTATTAATTCCATGTTCCAAGCCTCAAATAGGTCAATAAGTATAGATTTACCTGTTCGTATTTAACAAAAAAAATTATTTTGTGGATCAGGGTATGGCATGACGGAAAGTAGCCCGCTACTAACTCAAGGAACTCTAAATTCAACGAAGTATGCATCGATTGGAAAACTTGTGAGCAACACAGAAGCAAAAATTGTGGACATAACAAAGGGAAACTCTTTGCCTATGAATGAAAACGGTGAACTTTGCTTCCGAGGTCCTCAGGTATGATTAAAAATCAATGGTACATACCTACGAGTTATTCACAAAGAGTCCTAGTCAAAAACAATAACTCTATCAAGTGGGTGTGGCACATAGCTTCCTCGTATTGAATGACGAACAAGAAGTTTACGATCGTGTTGATATTTTTCTAAGCTGACAAACGATAACACGATTAAGAATTTTTTATTCATTACTATTATTATGTATTTTTTTTAACGGTTTTGCATGTTAGGTTCGATACAAATTTCATTCAATTTTTCTTCCTCCGCGTTTCACCCCATAAATTGAAATCACTGTAACTAATCTGAAAAGCTGAACAAGGTCACAACCTGCACCTATTTAATAATTTCACAGATAATGAAATGCTATCATAATAGACCAGAAGCGACGGCAGAAACAGTTGATGCAGATGGGTGGCTTCACACCGGAGACGTGGGATACTTCGACGAGGAAGGTGACTTCTTTGTGGTCGACCGAATTAAAGAACTCATCAAAGTTAAAGGATTTCAGGTGAATCAACATTACCCGAATATTGCTCATTTGCATTCAGAGTTTCTCAGTCAATAAGTAAGGAGCTATCTTCTTACTCCCTTAAGTACCCACCCTAGATTGATATGGAAGCTTCTAAATCCTCCACTTCCTACCATAGAAAATAGAACTCCATAGTAAATGTATAGTTTGTATACTCATATCTGTAGGTGGCGCCTGCGGAGCTGGAAGGCCTGCTGAGAGAGCATCCAGAAGTGTCTGATGCGGCAGTGACGGCGCTGCCCTGCTCCCGATCTGGGGAGGTCCCCATCGCCTTCGTTATTCCGAAACCTGCTGCTGCTGAGTCACTGAAAGAAGTCACCTTGCAGCAGTATGTGGCAGAGAAGGTTGCGCCGTACAAACAGATCTCCAAGATCGTCTTCGTCGAGAGCATTCCGAAAAGCGCTACGGGGAAAATACTGCGAAGGCAGCTCAAGGAAATTGCGCAAAAGGAGTATTGCTGATACATGAAGAACTATGATCAGTTTATAATTCCAGATAGACACCTTCCTACCTATCTGCGTATCGTACAGCTGAAGGAAGACAGCTGGGAATCAGGGATTGTGCCCTAATAATGTGTTCTTGTCTTCAAAAATTGATACAGCTCTTAGTACCTAATCATTATTAATCAATGGCATCTGTACTGGAAATACCTACCTACGATTTCAAACACAAATGCCTATGTAGGTATATAACCTAGGTACCTACCTATGGGAAATTTATTCCTGCATTTCTTTAACCGTTGTTCTCCAAAATTCCAAAGGTTCATTATCTAAAATAATGAACCAAAAGATAGCGAAGCTATTTCGATTATTTTGCAGAGGTAGATACCGAACAATTTCGTTTTTCATCTCGAGTTCAGAATCCGTTTTGCTCGTAATGATTACCAACCTACCTATACCTACTTGAATGTTTGTTTTATAATCATCGGAACTGATGTTTTATCATAAAAGTCAAAAATCTATTATGGTGACACTATAAAGGATAATAGTGCCACATTACGGTTCTTGTTAATTTTGTTCAAATTTTCTGTTGGCGTCTGTGAAAATAGACATTAGGTTTACGCTAGTACCTACTGTAAATAGCATTGATACAATGACAAGCGAGAATAGAGGGGAAAATAGACAAACGGAACTGCCATAATTATAACTATTGTTATCATACCTAACATGTTTTGTGTATCGCATGGTTTGAGATGAACAAATTATTGTAAAATAACAGTGTAGTAAGTAGGTAAACGCCTTTGTTGACAAAAATTCGAAACATTATCACAAAACCTACGAAAATATAATACCTAATTCATTTTTACATTAATAATTCTTTTTTTTATAATCTTCCTTTTAACATTGCTATTGCATTGATAGTTCATTAATTTTCCATCATTTTTCGATCTCTAGAGGCCAAGTAAATGGCAATTTGAGGCTTGGCATGTAAGCCGTTAGCTTGGCATGGATAGGAAGGATAATAGGATCAATTAGG
>JAEMON010000008.1:23451004-23471660 GCA_030264115.1 Lygus lineolaris | reverse complement strand
ATGCTTTTTGTACGTACCTATCCTTTTCTGGCCTCTCCTATGACCTCGCTTTCGAGTGGGTGTCGGCGTGAGGAGGGGGGTAAGAACTGGAGGATGCACGGAGTAGGGAGAGAGGTCGGCTCTGGTCACGCTCTGGGCTTCTCGGGAAAACTCAAGGTCAAAAAAAAGGTCCCATTCGTGCAGCAAGAGTTGATGAGCGAATTTTAAAAGAATCATTTTATCATGGTGATTTTTGTAGGAAATTTTACGCTGATTCCGAATAAGTATAAAAAATGGCCCAACGTTTAAGATGGTAATTCACACCACCCTAAAAAAACAACTCAAAAATCACGTTTTTTCAGCAATTTTTGACTCTACATTTTCAAAATTTGACCAAGTACCTACTCTAACCGGGTCAGATTTCGTCTAGAGTGACACATATGGAATCAGGAATCGTTTTAGAATGGACTAAAACGGATTTCCATGGAGAACATTTTTAAAATTCTGCATTAATAAAATTTTGAAGCCATTGCAATAGCTGAACTTTCTTCTAAAATTCGCTAACATCCTCTCGACTGGACTCCTGGCTCAACCCAACGGAAAATTCGTAACACAAAACTTTTTACAGGTAGTATTTCGCATTGGTTTACGGTGAAAGCGCAAGGGCATAATCACATAGATTGAAATAATGATACCGAAACGCACAATATCAGGCTCATCCAAGAACTATAACTTACGAAATTAAGTGATTTGAAAGTGATGACACGGACACGATGTACCTACACTTGTTGACACCTCGTAAGTGACTCCGTAAAATACCACTGAATAAAACACCTGTTTAATTTTTGCAAGAGGACCTACGCTAAGTAGGTATGAACTTCCAATAAAGTTCAAAAACTAAATTTTGTTTCTTCATTTCACACCTTGTTCACCTGGATGTCCTACTAAGTTCGGGAAAAAGTTTTTCGAGATTGATTACTTCTATTTCTTAATAATTATTATTATTCTCGGCTCAACTGGATGTTTCTTCTATCGCCCGGTTGTGTTCTTCCAAAATACTGGTGCACTCACACTTCTTCCCTAGCCTTATAGGCTTTCTGGCTGGGTTCCAGAGAAGTTTCCCAAATGGATTGCAATAGGCAGTGTCGCTGGGGACCGGGATTATTATTCTTTATCCCTGCGATTTAGGTATGAGTATAGGAAACTGATGGTCGCTGACTTGATTGTATGTTTGAGACAGTTTATCTACTATGAGAATCTCCTTCCTAGAACTGTCTAATACCCAATTTCCACCTCCTCCATCCCCATCATAGTGGAACTCTGAACCTCACCTGTGGGTTATGCTTGAGCCTGCTGTAGGATTAGATTCCCATAGGTACATACATCACTAAAACTCCTTGACTGCTTCTCCCAGCTGAATGATCAATTATCTACTCATTATTTCCTGGTTTTATCATGTGTGTGTTGTACTTATTAATTACTGAGGTTGACCTGAATGGAGGCGAACCAAACATGAATGTTCTTTCTTCTCTGCTTACTGGTCGGGGAACCCTTGAAATCACTCTCATAAAACTGACTCAGTGAAAACCAAACTATTATTATTATTCCTACCCTGTACTAAACATAAAATACATCACCGCCTCCTCTTTTTCCCCTCCTGCTCCCTCTCATCTCTCCCAAACTTTGGCCCCATTGCCTTTCGATACTCACTCCTTCTTCCTCTTCAGTTTTGCTGTCTTGACCACAGCCATGGTGGACATAAGTTGGTATGGATAAAGTGCCCACAGCTGTTTCACACTTGCCATCAGTGACAGGTAGGTCATAGGTACCTTGTTTAGTAGTTTTTCATATACCTTCGGGTTAAGTTAAGTAAAAAACACCTTGGGATTATAAAACAAAATTTATTCTGTACAATCTAATTATACATGGAAATGATAGGCAACAGTCCTTTGATAGCTTCAACTACATTAAAAAAAGAAAACTTGACGAATAAAACGAATTACCACAAAAAACAACAAACGTGGCGGTCAATAAGTTTATTTCAATGGTTTTCTATATGATTATTCTGTAACGAAAAAAATCCGCTAGTAAACGTAAACAATAGGTACCTCCGAATCGCAAGTCTTTGAATTAAGTTGCAGCACATGCAGCACACAGTCTTCGCCCAGACTTGGAAAGTTAAGCGTGTTTGTCGTTGTGATGTTTGTCGACGTTATTTTTGTCGATGATTTTTTCACTGTGTTTGTCATGGTGATTCTTCTCTCCAGGGCTCGCAATCCCGTTGGTTATGGCTGGTCGGAGGTTTTTTTGAAGTACGTGGGCATCTGCGGGTTCGATCCTTTTGTAGTAGTGTTTTTTCGTTTCGTGGATTTCGAAGCCAAATTTCTTGTAAAAGTCGATGGCGCTTGTGTTGTTCACTTGAACATGCCTGCAACACAGAGCCAAAGTCCATGGTTGAAATGAGAAAATATCAATGTAGGTAGGACCTAAGTCAATCTTTTGTCCCTTGATTAAATGAACATTGCTTTGAATTATTCGAGAACGCTTAAATGAGGCATTTAATCCTACGATTCACTAGCTGGCGACCTCATCCGTAGCGCAAAATATGTGATGAATAAATTGCTTGTATACTATTGATAGATATCCTATGATGCAATGACCGACATAACCACAAATTTACCTCAAAACCCATTTCCTGCTGAAATTATGGAATTAAAAATAACTAATCATTCAATTTGGAGTGTTGGAGTTATCCAAAGTGATATTTCCATGGCCGGGCGTACGAACAAAATACTCAGCTTAATCTGCCTTCCTACCACAATACTCCACTTCTGGATTAGACTGGACCATTTCGAATGGTCCAAAATATCAATTTGACTAGTTCATAGATATTTCTCAGATTTCGTAAGAATTTTTAAACTTTGTACGGCCTGATGGCTAAAAACTCCGTATTTCCTCCACACTTCCCTCAAACCTGAGCAATTTCGAATGCATGGCATGTAATTTACTCACAAGTAGATGTTGTCATAATTTCCATCCTTTTCAACATGATTCAGAACGTGCTCGAGCATTGTGGTCCCAACTCCTAATCTCCTGTATGGAAATAGACAGCCCAATGTCATAATGTACAGCCTACGAGAGTTTTCAGACGTATCCACCCGACAGCAAACCGCACCAACCACGATGTCATTATAATAAGCTGCAACAAAGGAAACCAATTTTAAGGAGATTATTCCAGAAGATCTAAAAATCAGGTTTCGAACGGTAATTTTTTTATGTGGAGCATGATGTTGACTCGGAAAGGAGGTAGGGACCTACATAGAAAGATCTGAGGGAAGAAAATTAAACCAAGCAAGCATTCGTACTCATCTCTTGTACAATAATAAAACCCATGGAGTTCCAGTGTTCCATGGCTTCTTTCCAGAACTTTAAATTCGAATTACATGCCACTCCTGGATTGCGAAGCAACGGGGGCACAGCTCAGAATGATACTTCCATGCATGCATCAGTGTTTACGAGTATGGATACTAGGTATATACCTACATGAACTGTTTCGCCACCAGGGATCGGTTAATATGGAACTTGCAATCAGTAGCATTGACTGACCCCAAGAGGCAAAGCAAAATCCTGTTGTCAATAATTCCTGTTAACTATCCTTGGACCAGCAATTTGAACCTGGGTTCAGATCTTGTGATTTGCGTTCAAGTATACCAATTGGATTTATTTATCCTATTATCATCTTGGAAGTAAAAGTAGAAGGGAACTCTTTCCCTTCACTTCCAAGGTTTTTGGCAATGATTTAGGCAGGTACAATATACAAATATTTATAGGTAATACATACTACCCTGGTGAACATAATTAACATTGTCAGTAATATTGATTAATATTTTCCTACTTATGTACTATATTAAATGTTTGGACAATGTACATGTACAGTGGATGTTTTACATTATGTACATTGTCCACCTACGCCCCTGGTGAACATAATTAATTGATAGCTAATTAAACATTGTTAACCAACCTACCTAACTTAGCCAGTTCACCAACTTCCAGGACGTCTTTGTAGAACTTTTCATTATACGATACTGGGAAAACGACGGTGTTGAGTTTCTTCAACTGTTTGATGTTGTGCGGAGTTACATCTCCCAGTTCAATCCTAGACCTGAAAATATAGAAAAATTCAAGTTTTAGTAGGTTTTTGAAAATTGTCAAACATTTACCTAGCGGTATCTACGAGGCATCCATAGATCATAAATCTAAGCGATCATTTATCTTTACATCGTAAGTAAAGTACGTGTGTAACATAATTTTCAGACTAGTCAACAATGACATAAGAGTGTTACCTACATCCCATTTTCCGAGATGTCTAGATTGTCAACCAGGGCACAGTAAAATATTGACCGTCCAAAGCAATGGTAAGGAGGTACTTACAATAAAAGTACCAAACAAGGCGGCTCCTCCCAACATGTAGGGAAGGTTCCAACATAAAAATATACCTACCTATTTTTTTCATCTTCCAAGTTGCTTATTGAACTTCAATGCATGAATCAAGTACATGAATTATACACATGTGTGATCCGAGATTCTCAAACTCAATTTTAGCCTCTGTAAAATTGGACAACCCATTTGTTTTTCTTTCGATCAATAACTCACGACACAGTAGTGATAGTCATTCTCAATGTCAGACAAGAGTGAGAGTAGCCATTATGCTCGTTTGATGGTTTTCCAGCGCCACCACCGCTTAGATATCAAATTAAAACAAATAACTACCCAAGTAATTTATTGTTGATAAAAATATATAATTTGGATTCGAGCTTGGCGAATGGAAGTGAAATGAACAGAAGAAATTAATACAAATCCCCACAAGAAACCAAGCTTTTCTTCTATCAAATTAAATACCTTGTCATTGTGTGAATAGGCTGCTTGTCGTCCGAAGACGTGAATATGTTTTGTAGGAATACTTGTAGATTTAAAAAACACCAAACACAGAAAAATTATCACAAAATTAATAAAAATTTACACCGAAACGTGATAAAGTGGAACGGCGGAGATACAAACTTGAAACTTGAGACTGGCGAGTTTTGAGGTTAGATTGGGATCGTCATCGATAAGGAATACGCCAGAAATTGACTTTCCCGGGCATTATGAATTCAAAGTTCACACCACGATTTTTCGATAAATGTTTGAATTAGAACAAAATATTGCGTGAGTTTGGTGATTTTATTGTCGAAAAAAACAAATTATAGTATTGAATAGTTCAAGCTTAAGGAATTTAACGAGATTCGTCTTGAAGGTCGTAAGGACAACAACTGAGAGTAACCAATGATCCATTAGTGTGATTATTCTCACTGCCCGGGGTTCCCTCCCCGACGAAAATTTGATGATTTTGAAATCACATCCTTAAAATAAAAATTATTGAATAGAATGAGCTAATATTAAATTTTTTCATAAACTTGTGGATGATGATTATTCAGTGACGTCAATTTAGACCCTTGACCTCGTATCCCCACCACCTTGTTTCGGCCAGCTGCAAAATCCTTGAGTCAGCTGGAAGGTGGGTGAGGTTGGTGGTTTGGTTGGACTGGACGACATTCTGCGAAGTTGTAAGTTTTTATTTGTTAACATTTTTCTATTATTATATCTTTGAATGTTCATCTCGAAATTGGTTCGATCGTGATCTTTGGGTACCCAACTTCAATTGCACATATTCAAATCTCCATCTCGCGTTAAGCTTATGTCGTTTTCTCATTGCCCCATTTCAACTCTCGGTCCGACCAAAAATTGCGCTTGAGCCCCGGACGTCGATATTACGACAAGTGTATTTTTACCTCCGCATGCTTTCTTTGTGTAGAGGCTTTATTTTGGCAATGTCAAATTGTGTTAGTGCTGATTTTAATTCTGGTTTTGAATCGTTTTACCGATCGGATTCCCCGCGAGGGCAAGAACATTGTCGCACTTGGTACACGTCCGTGGGGCTGGGCAACGCCCACTTTTTAGAACTTCACCTTACATGTTGGTCGGGCGACTTTCTTAAGTTGAAATCATTCTAAAATCCCATTCCTTTCATAGATTCTTATTTAAAACGGTTTTGTGGACTGTGTACGCTTTGTAATAATTATTTTTTTGGTGAATTCGGATGAATGTCACACCATTACGAAAGCATACCCAGTGATTCCACGTCTCGAGTTGAACTTTCTAGGTGCCTAGGTACATGTTATGAGCCAAGCACAGAGCTATAATCGTTCCTTCATCCTTCTCATACACGTCAATTTTTGTATTCTTGTTATACTAGTTGAGTTGACGTTTTTTTTAACGTACCTAGGTGGTACCTACCTACCTAATTTTATCTCTTTATTATGTAGGTACCAAGTGCCCTCCCCGCCCTGTCACGTACCTACCATATACGTACCAAGGTGCATATAAAATTTTAATTGGTACCTAAAACGTTGATATATTTGAATATTTATTTAATAGCTTTCAATATTTCTGTCATAAAATTAAATATGTATATTCGCATGCATCAAGAAATGTTTCTATGCTGACGCTACCAAAAATCCTCCAATTATATTGGATTATTCGATAAAATTTTGTTTGATAAACTAAAGTCTCGATTTATATAACTTGGTTAATATGATGGGTACATGTCTACTCTGTTTCCTGTTAGATTTGGAAATTCTGGCGTTGTAGGTCCCTTATCCCCCGTCATGTTCAACCTTAAATTGTAAATAAAAAATCTTAAATTAATTCCTCCGAATGGAAATGACACGCATGTTAACGTTTTCTCGAAATTCGACCTTAATTAATACTATTAATTTATACTATTGAAATGGAATTCTAGTGCCTACCTGTGGTATCGCGATGCTGAGGTTGCATAAAGAATTTTCTGGAAATTCGGATTTTTGAGGACAAGAAATGTTTAAACTTCACTTCTACGAATCATCAAATGGAGAAGCCAAACAACCATTGATTCAAGTTCGCCATTTCTCACATCAAACCCAAAATTCATATTAAGTAAATAAATCATTTAACACGTGAACCAGTGTCTATCTCTCAAAAATTAAGTATTAAGATTTTGTTATCACATCATTTGAAAGTCACGCACGAATAAAATTGTAACATGTCATTTTCGTTGGGGAAGGAGATCTTGATGGAATACCCTGTCAGGCTAAAGGAACAAACTACTATGTTTAGGAATGTTACTGTCAATTGACAACCCTGAGAGCAGGAGATTTTATCGTCAAATGCGAGCGGGTTCACAAAAACTGGGAGTTCTAATCAGGCCTTGTGAACCAGGATGGTCAGGTTTGAGTATTTGCTGCATTTACTACCTATGAAGTAATCGAGAGATATGTCCCAAACCACCCAAAGAATGAGTGGAATCAGAACGTTCGGAGAATTTCACGTTTCTACATGAACGTGCTGTTGCCTTTACTTTTTCTCGAACTTTCACTTCCTTTTTCATGAGTGTAGAAGAGAATAATGCTGAATTCAGTACCAAATATTACTATATATTTAATAACTCTATTAGCCGTTTGAGTAAAGGAAATTGTTTTGGTAGCTATATAATAACTGTTAGGAGTCAGCGCCGAATAGCCCACCAACTAATTCTATTCTCCATTCCTAACTTGAAAATTCTCTCATGAAGCAGGTTTAGAACGGTCTTTTAGTCATGTATTAAAACAGTGTTTAATAGTAAATAAAACATCAATTCAAAACTCTTGTTTTAAACAAGTTACAAAGCACTCCTGTGTTGAGAAAAAAAAACACAAAAAATCTTAATTTATGCATTTAAATTTTATTAAATACCAAAATATAAAATTATATTACATGAACTTAGGAAAGTAGCGAATCGATTGAGCTACCTCAAAATTTAACAATAAACGTTTCATTTTCAAACTTATCAGTCGGATGGGGAAGGGAATCCGCCTTCAACCGCTGTGATCGGGCTCCCAAGGCCGCCCTAAGACACAGCCAACGGTGCCAAACGCCCCGTTGTTTGGCGATCAGACAGCCATCTCGAGACTCCCTACCTATTATAACAATGTTGAGACATCATGCATTTCCTTTCCTCGTTAATTTCCCCAACCTCCCTCCGATAACTCCCCTTTTGATCAAATTTGAAACATTTTTCATGTAATCAGTGAGTTGGTACCTACATAATTTTCCTTGTTCCAAATAAACTGGGGCTTGATGCTTGATATAAATCCCCCCCCCCCCCCCCCCCCCCCCCCCCCCCCTCACTCTAAAATTATCTTAGGTACCTATTATTCCAACTGGGCATTAGATTAGACCATCCACAGGGACATGGTGGTGGAAACTCCCGTATTTCCCCATCCCCTACCTCAACACTTTTCATGCCAGGCATGGTGGTCCGTTTAAGGTGACGAACAATAGCCTTTTGAGTAGTGAATTTTTTCGACCTTTCAGCCTATATGGTAATGCTCTACCTGCCATGTCTTAAGGCAGAGCGTATTTTTCATAATTACCTATTGTAAAAATTATAACAAATAGCCACAGAAGAGACCTACAAAAAATAATAGAGAACGCAGGTCGTGTTTCCACTCGATTATTTCCATTTTTCGCTCTATCGAAAAACGATACCTAGATATGTATAACTAACCCCCGTGTAGAGCTGGTGGCCTGTCGAGTGGTATATAACTCAGAAACGCGTTTTTGGGAGATTCAAGTATGAACCTACAAGTAACCCGCATTGCTCCGAACTTGCGATTTCGTCTTAATAAATCTTTATTCTCGATCTATATACCTTCAAATCTTTTCCTTTCAGTCTAATTCAACGATTAAATAAAGAAACATATTCTAACTCCCACTTCTCTATCTTGCTATCTTGCTAAGTATCGCTTGTAAAATTATGGAAATATGGTTAGTGATTCACGTTCGTGTTGCTCAAGATAAAATCTTTGATGTTAGTAACATGGTCACCAATAGCAAGGGGTTCATCGTTGACTCGTTTTGGAAAAACGCTGCAAATGTTTACAAAACGGTTAATAATTAGTGTTGCCGCGAGTATAGTCGCAAAGATCGGAGGCTCAAAAACAGGAAAAAATCCAACATTGTTGGATTTTTCCCTATCCCATTCAAACCGAAAAATTGAAATCAAATCCCGTTTTCAACCATTTTGAAATGACTTGGAGTCATGAATGAATTGGACTCATCATTTCTGATTTTTTTTTTTTTTTTTTTCGCATTTAGATCATTGTCGAATTTTGTCAGTGATTGGGAAAAAGATCAAACAGAACAAACGCCTCAATCCCCAAGCTTCCCACCAATATTATTGGCATCTTCAGGTTACTTGAGTAGGGCGGAATGACTAACTAGGTACTATGGACCTAATAAAGGACTGTAAATATTTGTGGAATGATGGTAGACAGGGAGCTCCAATCTCATCAAAAGAAGAAGCTGATACCTACCGCCGAATCGGAGAAAGGACGATGTTCCTTACGATATTACCTTACGATTTTTTATCCTACCTACATTCCTACCATCGAATCCCTCGTTGTATCCAGATTTTTTCCACCTCATTTTCCGGGGTTTTTTTCTCGCTTCATAACACCTACCTACCTAGGTAGTTTTGAATAAATAGGAATACCAATAGATGTTAAATAAATCCTGCTTAAATGTAACGTGTGGAAAACATCTCTTGGAACACTATTTTGTTTGGCCACTCAAGTTTCCCTTCCGTGTTGCTTGCCAATAAGAATCCCAAATATCTGTAACATGATCAAGGATCGCTCCTAATCCTTATTGGATGTCCATTATTAATATTATTATGTATATTTGTTCCAACTATACGAATATTCGATTCGTGCCGTCTGCTCACATTCTTGTGAATATTCGAATATTATTTACGTTCCAAATTAATTGTGTGCAACTTACCCTGCTGATAAGTTGCAATTCGAATTGCTAACAATTCGAGTATTCTCACCCCTGCAGAGTTGAATGCAGGGAATTCATCAGCTATCCCTAAGGTTTGTTTCAACTAACAGCGAATAATATTCGACAAATCTACAAGCTGAAGATGCTTAACGACTGCTTATGCTGAACGGCTTTCAGACTATACGAATATTGTTTGAACAAACCTAATAAATCCACAGAATCGTGGAAATTAATCGAGAACTTTAAAACCCTAACATCATGTAGTTTTTGAAAGCTCTTTTATGTGGGCAAAGCTGGAATGCACAGAACATGTAAATCTCTTGCTATATCATTATTGTCTGTCTGTTACGCTCAAACGGCTACCCCGATTTTGATATTTTGTTTTGCGAAACGATGGGGAAGTTCCTGGCCAGATTATAGGCTATAAGAATATGGTATAATACTCTCTTCCTCTTCTCTAGAATCGAAGGCCCTTCGCTACTAAACCCGGATGAATACTCGAAAATCCCGAGGGATTCCACAATTTTTCTCAATGTCGTTCAGATGTTAGGCGCACATAACTTTACGGTACGGTTCCAAAGATATGAAATCGATTTTTGTGGGTTGAGACAATCAGATTTTATTCAATCGTCGAAAATCGTTTGGCAGGTACCTATGGAAAATACCATTCATTTGCCGTTTATTTGAAATATGGTAATAAGTAAATTTGAATAAAACATAAATATTAATGTGGTTAAGTACCTACCTAATAGTAATCATCAACACAATCATGTTCTACGTTTTGAATCACCATGAGTTGAAGTTTCAACAGCAAGGAGGGAATCGACTGCAAATTTTTCTTCGTGTTTAAAATGGCTTTCCGGTAGTTGGTGCAATCATTAAACAGTTCTTGCAGGTAAACGAGAAGCGAGTCGGGTTACGAGTAGGGAGCTCAACAGATAGAAATCAGTTAGTGCGCATGCGCTTGTATCTCGTTACGAGTAGAGTCATCTCGCAGCACGAATAGAACTGGCCTATTCGTCAACGAATGGGGCTCAGAATGGATTCCCAAAAACGAAGGTAATCTTCTTTGAAGGTAGCTGAACTGGCACCATGGATTGAATTGAAAAATTGCTTTACTTACTTACGATAGTAGGTAGGTAGACAACAACAGTGCACAACGTAAGAATTTTTAGTAGGTACACGTAATAGGTATAGGAAAGCAAAACGCATCTTCCATACCTACCTACTCCTACCCGTTTGCTCAACAACCTAACCCAACTCAATAGGGTTGCTCCTGAATAGCCAAAAATTGGTTCCAAACATGACAGTCTATTAGGGTAAGACAACAAAGCTGTGACAACTGGTAATTTATAAAAGCTCTCTGAAATGCTCACAACATCGGGTATCCCAAGCCAGCCATGGTCCCTGCTGATTCTACCACAGCTGGAGATGGATTAGCCTTCCATAATAAGGTCCGTTTCCCTACCATTCACCAAACAGACCTCATACAGTTCCTGATATTCATTTTAGAGTATCGAGAGAAACCCATACGAGAAAATTCTAAACAACAAGAACTTCGAAATTACTACTTGAAATCTATGCATTTCATCCAATTCGCATGGTAATGTTACTTATGTCCCATAGGTCGACTCCTGTCCCAACTCCCGAACTCGTACAATAAGACTCAGGGGTTAGCATCCGCTCGTGCTCTCCCTAGTAACATGTTATTCGGAATCCTGACTTGCTTCTCGTTTACCTGCAAGAACTATCCATTACCTACGGGAAATGAAGGCTGATGCACAAGTCAATTAAATTCGTTTATTCGTACAGAGGAAATCATACAGGATACATTAATTTAAAAGCGCTCGTGCTCATTGTTCTAATTTCGAAAGCATAAGCTGATTTAAGCTGACTGATTGTCACATCAACTAGGTTACGGTAGTAGGTAGGTACTACCTACCTTATATTTACCTACTGATTCATGTTCGCGTTGCTGGCGAACAAAGTTCTAAGCCTCAGTAACATAAAAAATAAATGACGTTTCAATCAGTTAATCGTTTTAATCTAAATTACGTTCTACGTTTCAGAGCTTTCTGAACAATTTTGGTTTCTTGTTTGTCTGTGGTCAATTCCTTGTCTCAGACAATACTATAATGAAGTTATTGTGCGGCTTAGCCCTTAACAGTTCCCTGTTAATTTCATCGCCGTCGGACAACTAGTACCGTGTGCGCATGCGCAAACTTGAGTTCCTCAGTTCCTACTGGACCGCTCAAATTTGGATTGTAGTTGAGGGCTCCATGACGGTTACCTTGAATTTGATCACGATAGGATCAGGAAGTCACTGCACATGCGCAAACTTGAAATACATTTCCATAGAAATAACTCTGGAAGTAGTTGACCAATGTCGGTGAAATGTGCACGAACTGATACTATACGTCGATGTTATAAATGTGAGGAAGCTATACTGCCCACCCAACTTGGCAGATGTTTTCATGATCATGAGTCTTACAGTAGGCGCTTTTGAAGAAGATTCGTCACTCAATTGAGGGAGCCTTTCGAGGTAACCCGCTAACTCGATGTTGAATTCAATGTATTTTAATCTGTTTTGTTATTTTTCTAATTTTCAGAACTTTGTCTACAAATAACAGATTCAACCATGGCTTTACCCAGAATCCGTGATGAGGAGAAAGAATCCAGATTTGGATATGTATTCGCCGTTTCTGGCCCTGGTAAGTTCACAATATTACGCAGTCCTCGATGGAAATGTTATTTTTTTGTTCAGCTCAATTTTCGGCCCGTACGCTGCTTTGCTTTTCAAAAATTATTTCATTGGATGGTGGGGGAAATTGATAAGGGGGTAATAAATGGGCGATGCCCAAGGTTATTCTTTACTTGTAGCGAATTTTCGAAGAATGCAATGGTTTCAAAATATTTTTTTAATGCAAATTTTTGAAAATTTTCTTAATGGAAATCCGTTTCAGACCAATCTAAAACGATTCCAGAAATTAAACACTTTTTCATGTGTATATATATATTGTGTGTCACTCCAGACAATATCTTACCGAGGAATCGAGATAAAAAATCCAAAAAAAATAAAATGTCAATATTATCAAAAGAAAGGATGGCCAGAATTTTTGGAGTGCTCCAAGGGGTCAAATTTTGAAAATTTAGAGTCGAAAATCGCTATTAACAAAAACATGTTTTTTGAGGTTTTTGCTGTAAGTAAATTGCCATCTTAACAAAGGAACATATGGAATATTCGGAATCAGCGTGAAATTTCCTATTCGAATCACCCACCGAATTGGTTAAAAATAATCGTTGAACATTTGCTAATCAACTCATGCTGTATGAATGGAACCCTAAATTCAATTCTGACTTCATTCAATACCTTTCAATTGAACAGTCTCAATGAGAGCTTTCCAAGCAGGTGCAAGATGAGAGGTATCTGATGAGCGAAAACGGATCTTGAATTTAGAACTTTCCCAACCGCAGCGCCTAGAATTCGCGTTCTTTCCAGCCGATTTGTGGGCGAACGTGGTGTTATTTCGAGCTGCATATTGGCTCTAGGGGTTTTTGAAAGGTCAAAAGTGGAAAATTCCTACCTATGCGCAGACTCCATTGAACATAACCTGATATTCACTTACGTTGGGCCTGGAAAATATTTCTGGTGTCATTGAATTTTTCTAAAGTTTTCATATCTGAATATTTTCCTTATTGCTCTTTACAAATTGAGTCAAAACTGTTGTCCTACTTGTTATTGCATCCCCGTGTCAATGGGAATTTATTTTATGGAGTTGAATAAAGAAATAAATCAGTAAAAAACGAGGAGAGAGTGGGTTGTGGGAATAATTTTGCTCGGTAACACCGGACTCCTTATCAGTAAAATATCGATATCTCCTTCAATTTTTGAGATATCGACTTGGAATATTTTCACAGGGTATTATTGCATGATAATCTTAATTTGAGATGTTTTGGATGGCCCGTGAGCCATTTTCCCACCAGCAGCCTCAATAATGATTAGTGGTTTTCACTGGTTTAAAACAGCCATTTATGATCTAGTATAGTGGAATCCGCTTATATGAGATATGGCGGGCGGAGCCGTTTTGTCTCTATTAAGCGGCTGCCTCAGATAATCGAAACTCCTTAAAGCAAGAATCAACATTTCCATAAACCCACGTCTATTTGGTCAGTGTATACATTCAATGCATTATATCCATTTCTTAATATAAAATCCATATTAGGCACATGGCTGGAAAAAATCGTTGATTGATCTCGGATCTATATTTTTTACACTGAAGTCAGCTTATTCGTCCAGTTGGCTAGCCTCTTTGTTTCCGAGTTTCATGTAGTAAAACCTGAGAGAGTCAATGCATTTTTTTTGTCTCATTAGTCTTCACTCGAATGGGAGGGGGTTTCTTTCGAATCGTCAATTTCCGTGGTTTTTGTTTCTTTCGTCACCTGTTCAACCAACCGCTTCAGTGTCCTGACCATCATATTGGCGTTTTCTTTGAGACGGGCAGTTCTCATGTGATCTCCTCTAATTTTACCTCACTAAAACGACCTATTAAATTGTACAAGTAAGGCGAAGTTTAACAACGCTGGTAAGATAGATTTGATCCGAGGATTCCTGCTCTGTCTCTTCTAAGCGGCTGTCTCCCTGTATTATTCAACTGTATTTCATCTACTCTATGTACTATACTATTTGAATTTGATTGAAAAATTCATTGATGAGATTGTTGTTTGAACACCCACCGATGTGTTTATGACGCTGACAATTTGGGTAGATCGGTGGTTCTCAACAACCTGGGGGGATCAAGCTCACTTTAGGGGGGAGGTGGGAGAGACTTTCTGAAAATATGGATGATATAATAATAAATAAGATCAGAAGATATTAACAGACAGGCGTCACGAAAGCTGAGTTCAATACCCAGCTATTCTGGTGCATGTCGCAGTAATCAATTCCCCTGTAGTAGCATATAGCACGAAGGTTAACATTTTGCAATCGAGTTGCCCCGATCATGTTCCCAAAATCGAGTGTTTTCACCTTCGTGTTACTGGCTTTTGGTTGAAAGCGTAATTGCAACATGAATCAGAATCGCTGTACTTCTCTGACCCTTTGATTCATTTGTTAAAGATCCAACTTCAAACATCAACTTTTGCTCATTGTAGATAGGTGCCTCCTATAGGGTGATGACATTCATAGGGAATCATCTAGGCCCAAAGGGGGTCTCAAATAATTCTCGTGACGCTAGGAGGGCATGGCCGAAGAAAGGTTGAGAACCATTGGGGTAGATGGATGCAAGTGGAGATTTATGATTGGTATCATGGAAGAAACAGAAGGACGTTCCACTTGCTATCCAGAATCGTACAGCCTTTTGTTTCGCCTCGAGGCAACCCGAACCCTAGATACTCTTACTACAACTAATAACCACTAGGGCTGTTCCTCCCGAACCATGGCGCTGCCTTCCAAGCTTCCAACTATTTTTACTTCCTCACAACCAAAGGTAGCAAGGAATTTTGTAAGAAATGAAAAAATGTTTTGTCCAGTCAACATTTCCACTTGCTTCTTACGTTTCTAAAGCTTTCTGAACAATGTTTTTGTTCTGTGTCAGTCTATGTTTCTTCTTGATCCGCCATTTTCATATGACTTTGGGACCCACTGTTCCCGAGTCACCGAAATCCTGAAACTTGAGGGGTATATACAAGCATTTCAACTAAGATACTATAAATGTTATAATAATCTGCGCTAGATATCGATTACACTAAAGGCATAAAGCAGGATCGATTAATTAATCGATTTTTTAAATCTATTTATATTTCTAGTTCCGCATGTCCCCGCTAGAGTGCTGTAGAAGCAGGGATATTTCCCCGCATGAATATTAACATTGAGTAGAACTTCCTTCTGTTTCTTCCATGATGGTATCTGTTGTGCAATGTGCATATGTACTAGATAAGTGCTATAATAGTTGTACTAGTGATATTACCTATCTTGCGTGCTATTTTTTTGTTCCAATTCAAATTGATGAGCCTCACATTCAGATTTGATGTTGATTTTCACATGTATTTTTCAGTCGTCACTGCGGAGAAGATGTCGGGGTCCGCTATGTACGAGCTGGTGCGCGTCGGGTACTTCGAGTTGGTCGGCGAAATCATTCGTCTTGAAGGAGACATGGCCACCATTCAGGTCAGTCGCATTACATTTTAGAGAAATAAATGTTTATTGTGGGAAAATACAAAAAATATAAAGAAACGAAGAAGCAAGAAAACTACGAAGAAATAAGTTTTTTCTGGGTATCAACGTGGACCACAATTTACATTACAAGTTTTAAAGAATAGATCATTTAAAATAATTTGAATTTGAAATTCAAAATATAAAAAATTTTGTAGAACATCGAAAGGGGAGTGGTATGTACTTAGGTATATGATAAAAAAACCAGATTTAATTATACTTAGGTACAATATTAATCTTTTGAGTGCTACAGGGTTGAAGGCAGTTGCCCAATACTTCATGCGTCAAAGCCCCTTCAGCCACCTCTTCTTCTGGCAATAATCGGTGGTCACAGGAGCACAGTTTTCCAATATTAAATATTTTGCAGTAGTACCATTACGATGAAAGCAGTCACCTTGAAAATGTTCAGATGTATTTTACTGAATCATAACTTCATACTACTTTCAGACCCTGTTTTTGTATCAAACCATAATACTTCTGACTAAACCCAGAAGTGTGTTTTGAGGGTGGCAGTGTGACAGTAAAGGAGATTTGCCATGTCATTTCGACTGGTGTATTCCCGATTGATGGAAGCTATGGCGACTATGATGATCAGGTCTGAACCAACTACAGTCCTACAACTCCTCCGAGCTAAGCTGATCAATGCATCACTAGTTCCGAAGGCGTTCAAATCGTCACTTCGCCTTACCTTTCTTGAAGTTTGGTGGAGCGAAAAACTAATGCTGTACTCTACCCCCTCCACCATGGCAAGTAAAGGGTCTTTTTGAAGATGAGGGTTCAAAGTACACCACTGAACTTGTTTTCCGGTTTCCTAGAACTAAAAGAAATTCTAGTTACAAACAACACATTTTTCTGCGCTAAAAAATATACTCGTAATTAATCAATGAAAATCCTTTTGTTGGCCAGGTCTACGAAGAAACATCCGGTGTAACAGTTGGAGATCCCGTGTTGAGAACTGGGAAACCACTTTCGGTGGAGCTCGGTCCGGGTATTATGAGCAGCATTTTTGACGGTATTCAGCGTCCTTTGAAAGACATTTGCGAGCTGACTCAGAGCATCTACATCCCCAAGGGAGTCAACGTTCCAGCTCTGTCCAGGTCTATTGCATGGGACTTCACTCCGTCCAACAATATCAAGGTAGGTACCAAAAATATAGCACTTCAAACATAGTCTGATTAGGGGCTGAAAGCATCATTCAAGCGTTTTCCTGTTGATGTTTTACTGTTCCTGATCTTTGGGATCATTCTTGATCTGGACAGTCTTCTAATTACTTCAAGATGTTCTCACATTCATTTTATTTTTTAGGTGGGAGCACACATCACTGGTGGTGATTTGTATGCCGTCGTCCACGAAAACACGCTTGTCAAGCAAAAAATGATCATGCCGGCCAGAGGAAGGGGTACCGTGAAATACATCGCTCCCCCTGGCAACTACACTGTTGATGTAAGTTGATTCAATTTTATAATAAATGATTTTTACATATTAACTGGAGATATATTATTAGCACATTATAGTAAAATATTGTGTAATTCTATGAAGATAAAAGGTTTGGTTTGGTTGACTGTATAACATCTGCACAGAACTCACAAAGCTCTTTTTGAAGCATATTGTGATGAATGAGTGCATTCATAAATCATGGTTACGAAATATTTAAAATGGTTGTATTTGATGTGGTTTTAGGACGTCGTAATGGAAACTGAATTCGATGGAGAGAAAACTGAAATCAAGATGTTGCAAGTTTGGCCTGTCCGACAGCCCCGTCCAGTTGCCGAAAAACTGCCTGCTAACTATCCACTCTTGACTGGTCAACGAGTTTTGGATGCCCTCTTCCCGTATGTATTGATCGATTTCCCATAGATATATATTATATGTACTAACCTTATTGTACACCTATTTATTATGTAATTTTGAATTAAGGTAGGAACTTGATGAAGGTGGATGGGAATGGTAGTTGTAGGGATTATTTCGAGCCTGCTTATTTTATTTCAGTCATTTCTGGTAAAACCAATGTATGACGATCTCGACCACTTCAAATTAAACTATGTTTTGGGGGATCTTGATCTTCGGACCAACCCTCAAGATCCCCCAAAACATAATTTCTGGTAAATGTAAATATGTATTTTGGATTAGAGATCGAATGAAGAGGCGTGGCTGGAATATTATAGTTAGTGGGTCTCAAAGCCTGCCAGACCCACCTTTTGACCTTTTCAAAACTAGATGGACTTTAACCCTTTAGCTCGGAGGCCCGCGATATTGCATAAAAATTATTATGTAACCTGGGGCCGAGGTCCTCATTTTTGTGCAAATGGTCAGCCGTGCACTGAGGCCGAGGCCCGCTTTATTGGGTTCTTGTGCCATCTATCTTTAGTCAAAATAACTAGTCTCCAAAGACTTCGTGTAGGAGTGGAGAAATATATCACCATGGAAGTCTTCTTCTTTATATTATCCATCTAGTTCTATAGCTTCCCGATGGATGACAGAAAGACACCACCGGCCGGACCGGACCGGTGGTCTCTCTACCATCGTGTCATGAAGGGTTGAAAAATGTTCTGGCTGTGGGGGGCGCTGGAAGTCAATGGTGGTTTGGCCTCTGTGACTCAGGGGCGTGCGAGCATCCAGTAACGAAAAGGTTAAAGTGACTCACACTCATTCATCTTATGGCTCCAGGTAGTTAGAAAGATTAGAGCCAAAAGTAGTTTGAAAAGCTCCTGTTCTGTGGTCTATCGGTGGGGCCATATTGAATCGTCTACCCTCACACCTATTTCGTATTTCTACTGTGCGGTGGCAAAAATCAAATTATTATATTAATGATTTCGTGATAATATACTGAACTTCTGGCTCTGGTCTAGCTAGTCTTCAAAGTTGTGATAATTGTTTGAATGTTGGCAGGTGTGTCCAAGGTGGTACCACCGCCATTCCCGGTGCCTTCGGCTGTGGAAAAACTGTCATCTCACAAGCTCTGTCCAAATACTCAAACTCTGACGTCATCATTTACGTCGGATGCGGTGAACGTGGTAACGAAATGTCTGAGGTACGTTTCCCCTGTGCCCTTCAATGACTAATTTCTTACGCTCGAACCAATGCGGGCGAACTCTTCTCGATGATACTCTTACCTACTTTTGCTCTGCTATTCTATCAAAATTGAGAGCTGAAAATGTGTACGCGAAAAACACCGTAGGCGTGTCATAATTTTGTATTCTAACACAATAATCATTTTCAGGTATTGAGAGATTTCCCCGAACTCACAGTTGAGATTGACGGTGTAACTGAGTCCATCATGAAGCGTACTGCTCTGGTCGCCAACACATCCAACATGCCTGTAGCTGCTCGAGAAGCTTCCATTTATACTGGTACGTTAACAGTTCCGAGTGGAGTTATTTCTTCAAAGTTAATGTAATAAGACGATCTCGCTATAAGATACTACTATAAGTATGGTCGGAACAGCATTTTTTGCAAAATCTTTAAGCTGAAGAAAACTAGCTTCACATCTGAATTCAGCGTGAAAAATATTAAAGGAGTACCTTCGCATTCCGCAATGGGGTGTATATTCAGAATCAGCACAAAACTTCCTACGTATGAATCGCTACTTTTGATGGGGGGGAACACATATTGTCAACCCCCCACCTCAACCTCATATACCTACAATAATTAATATTAGGTCTCTTTTCAGTACACCCTCTCATATTACTTACATATATTCTCATTTCTGTTCAGGTATCACATTGTCCGAATACTTCCGTGACATGGGTTACAACGTGTCGATGATGGCTGACTCCACCTCTCGATGGGCCGAAGCCTTGAGAGAAATTTCAGGTCGTCTCGCTGAAATGCCTGCTGACAGGTGAGATCATCTTAATCGTGACAACATCATTAAAGAGCCATCAGAAAACCAAGACGTTCAACGTTTTGTGTTTTCTCGTGTTTTGTTGTGTTGCCATTAAGGAGGCACTGGCGCATCTGCCCGCTATCACTTAGGGTCCATACCTCGCATTCCTAAATCAAAAAATCTCGTCCAAAATTAGATATTATTTCCAAAACTGAATCAAGTCCAATCCAGTTCCTTTCCCAAAGAAACTCGACTTAGATTCGAGCTTGCCTGAGTTTTGGGGGGAAATTTCATGTTTGATGGCAAATTTAAAAAATGAAAAATGGTTACTCTGCTTATTCTTTTTCTTCCTGTAAAATAAATGGTGCAAAACCTGGTGTAACATTTCGATACTAAATCTGTGGCATCTAGCATGATATCTAATAAATTATCATTTCTGTGTATTTCTCTAATGTACTTACATCCTCATTATTCTTCTTCCAGTGGTTACCCTGCCTACTTGGGAGCCCGTTTGGCTTCCTTCTACGAGCGAGCTGGTCGTGTCAAATGTCTTGGAAGTCCCGACAGAGAGGGCTCAGTCAGTATCGTCGGTGCCGTGTCGCCTCCTGGTGGTGACTTTTCGGATCCTGTCACTTCAGCCACCCTTGGTATCGTACAGGTCTTCTGGGGTCTCGACAAGAAATTGGCACAAAGGAAACACTTCCCCTCCATCAACTGGCTCATCTCTTACAGGTAACTAAATTGCG
>JAEMON010000008.1:23434457-23447049 GCA_030264115.1 Lygus lineolaris | reverse complement strand
ATAATAAACCGTTGTGTAATAATTTGCAGCGTTTTTTGATAGAGTGGGACAACTGACCACCTTCAACCGCCTCCACCAGTCTATATCTCATTCCAGACCGCACTTCAGCCAGGCTCCATAAATAGCTTCAGGATCAGTTCAAAATTGCATAGGTAGGTAGGACCTAAGGCCAGATCCTATAAAACCATCGTTTTGGTTAAAGTATTCTACCTGTGGCCAGGGTCAGGCTGGGCCGAGGGGGCACTCTGGGAAACCAATTTAGGGGCCCCCATATTATAATGGTAATAGAGGGGGCAAGGCACCCCAGGCCAGCTGGAGCCCCATAAGCCTTATAGCAGGGGTGGAGGTGGTAAAAAGGTTTGAGCTGAAGGGCCCAGATTCCTTGCTTACTAGGTGTCTGCGTTAAACTTTCTATTTATTTTAATTGGTTTCTAATTGTTTTTTAATATTATTTCTTCATATTTTTTTATATCGAGATGGCCGGGTGCATTGCCCGATGCGCCCAATAGCCAGCCCAACCCTGCCTGCGGCGAGGGACGAAGGAATAGATTTTTCCAGCTGAATTTTGAAATACAGTTTATTTATTGTAATAGACAATTTTTCAGTCTCCGAATAATGGTAGCTAGTCTACTCTCAAAATTACCCTTTGCCAATTTTCTGCTCAAAATTCCTTCTCAATCATGAGCTGGAAAGAGAATCGTGACGCCAACATTATGTTGGCGCTGTTTTCTCCTCTGTGCTCTTCAAATTTGGATCATTGAATAATTGAGAGACGTCGCTCGCTAGGTGAACAAACTGAGCTAAATGAAAGGGTAGGCACGAGGTACCGTTAGGCCTGGATTTCCATGTCAGGCAAAATTAATCGAGAAGACTTGCTCGAGTATTTTCACCCCTCGAAGCCTCAAGCCATTGTAGGGCGGTGACAATGAAGAAGACGCGTGTCGGCCTTCGACGAGGGAAGATGGTATAAAAGGCCCATCAGTTACGGAAGGCAGAAACAACGTAGTGAGCTTCGAGACAGCCCGGTCGACATCGTACTAGTAGCCACCTCGCTCAAGTAGGTACCTATAACCTACCTAAGTGTTAGAATTCCGAAATAAGCAGTAGATAACTCCCATAAGAGATGAATACGTAAGTAGTACCTACATAACAAATTGTATTCGAAAACAACCTTGTTTTTCGTAATTTCTCATTTTTAGGGTAGGTACATAATTTGAAGTTCAAGATATTGCTTCCTCACTACCCAAGCAATGTTCATGACATGAAAAAAATGTTTGTCCTCCAAAATGTCCACTTGCTTTTTACGTTTCAGAAAGTTCTGAACAATTTGTAAACGAGAAAAAGGTTTGTCCTTCAAAATATCCACTTGCTTTTCACGTTTCAGAGATTTCTGAACAATTTTGGTTCCGTGTCTGAAACTACCAACCTAGCTCATCTCTGGAGGAGGATTCAATTTCCTATTACAACACGGCTCAAACATAAATTTTAAAGTAAGTAGGTAGGTACCTAACAATCTAAATTTGCATACATTGAACCGATGTCGCTAAGCCACGCAGTGTCTACGAAATATTGTAAAAACGTCTCGTCATACAAACTCATGCAGAACTCATGATCACACCATTGAAATCAGAAATGCGCAAAATTTAATTCGGAACTACGAATTTAAATTAATTTACACTGCGTTTTTGTGAATGCAAATTTGAATTCATTCACAACCCAAAATTTTGTGAATGCGATTTTGTACTAATTCATAACATTATTTTAAATTTAAATTAATTCGCGCAAACATTAGTGAATTTTTATTATTCACAGAAAACCTGTGAATTAAACACGATGAGTTGTGAATGTTTCAATATTTCCAAACGAAATTGAACTACCTAATTTTAATTCACAACATTTCGTGTAGGTAGGTAAATCAATTTTAATTCACTGATTTTCACAACAATTCACACAATTTTCAGTAAATGTACAAAAATTTAATAAATAATTCACATTTTCTGTGAATAATTCTAAATTTTTTGTGCGAATTAATTTTAATTTAACGAATAAAGTTGAGAATTAGAATAAATTCGCATTCAACAAACATTCGCACTGTGAATTAACTTTAATTCGTATTTACATATTAAATTTTGCCCATCTCTGATTGAAATCAGACTAAACCTACCTACCTATATGTTTGGTTATTTCATGTCTGGTTTATAGGTTTCTGGCGTTTTTCAGGGGACTGTCACACTAAAAATTTGTAGACTCACCGTTCAGCTCCTAGTCGACGGAACAGCAACAAATCCGACACAAAATGGCATCAATAGCTATCACAGTACTTCTTGGAATCTGTCTATGCTATATTTCCTCAGCTCAGGTGAGCACCTACCCAATACCTACATAGGTACCTATCCATAAATAGTATACTCTCTAAAGGTATACTCTCTCTATAGGTATACCTACTCTATACCTAGTATACTCTATAGGTATACTCTCTCTAGTATACTCCCTCTATAGGTACTCTAATTCAAGGTATGTATATGCCTTACTATTTTGTTGCTCAAATTGCTTCATTTTTCTTTAAGCATGGATTCTCTTCTTCCATGTTAAGTCTTCATCCCAGCAGGTACTACAATAATTATTATTATTGGTATCTGTCAGTGGTATTCCACCTCGCTATCAACAGTTTCATCGGAAAATCTATTCAAACCAGTTTATAATCGTGCAACCCTAATCACAAGAAAGTAGAAGTCCATCTTAGTTGAATAATTAAGATCTTACAAACCTCATAATTAAGTAAAAATTAAGTAAATTTATAACCTCATAATTAAGTAAATTTATAACAACATAATTAAGATCTTACTGACCTGAAAAGTCTCAGAGCCTACAGACTCCTGCGCGTCCATTAATTTCAAGTGTCTCCTGGCCTTCAGTAGGTATATGTACAAACAGTGAAACATTGAGAAAATGAGAAATTTATTGGGCTATGGTGTTGTTTGTTGAGACATTTATGTACGAGTAACTATTATTATTAGGCATTATTTATAATCACTTAATACTTTTTCTACTATTAATATTATTATGTATCATCTACTGTTGTGAACGAAAGCTCACCTCAGCAGTAAGGAGAGACAAACAACCAGGTCTTCAGTGGCGGAGGTGGTTACAAGGTGACACATACTGGAATCCTCCAGATTCAACTGTGTCAATAAGGTTCGAACCCCCTCGAAGTACCTTAATTTTTTAACGATTTCTTGTCCACTACAAGTGGCGCAGTCGGTAGAACACAATAATTGAAACAATCCCCCAACCCCCATACGGCGCACACGACTGCAATTAATTTAATACTTCAATTCTCTCTCCTTCCTGCTCACATCACAAAAAGCTTCTCAGGATCACATTTCTCAAAATCGCAGTGTCTTCGAGTGACTAATTGGGGTTGCGATGGCGCCGGCTCTCTCACTTTGAAGCGAAAAACAACTGCCTACTGAACTGGCTTCCGCCCCGGCGTCAGCACTCACACTCCAGTAAGGTCAGGTTGTTCAGCTCTGAGTCCGGAGGTCTCAAATTAGCCTCGGGGAGATGTTGAGAACGAAAGCTCATGCCTCAGCAGTACGGAAAGACAAACAAACAGGTCTTAGATGGCCAAGGTGGTTACGCAGTGACACACAGTGGAATCCTTCAGATTCCGCTGTGTCAATAAGGTTCGATCCCCTCGAAATATGTACCCTAATTTTTTAACGATTTCCCGTCCACTGCACTACTCGTACTATTTGTTGGTCCTAGGTAGGTACTGAAGAATAACAATGAACAAAACTTTTACTTATCCTACCGATCTGTTTGGACCCAGGGTGAAGACACAATGAAGATGGTAGAACGCGTGATGAGGACGTGCAGAGACCGATACAAGATACAAACAAGTAAGTTCAGTGACTCAATCAAACCAATCCAAACTATTATTAATAACTACCTAATTTAGTAGGTATCAATAACGAGGGGAGCATACCAAGGCCGTATTTGGCCGCAGCCCCCCACCCACTACATCAGGAAACATTAGCCAATTATTTAAATAAATAACTAACTTAAACAAAATCTTGAAATAATTCTGTAACAGCATACATGAAATAGCAGCACTTTCTGTAGTCTGGGAATAGCTTCAACAAAACACGAATGTAGGACCGCCCTTCCCCTGGGTGATTGGATCCCCCCAAGGGGGGGTTGGAGTCCATCCAAAATTATAAACTACCCATTCAACAGACCAGCTGCATCTGAATTAGGAACCTACTCAACTTTCAATCTAAATAAAATACCCCCAAGGAACCCAACAAGGAGAGACAAAGTGCCACTAATACCTACGGCCTCTTACTTTCAGGTGACATAGAAACTGCAATAAAGAACAGGAAGCTTCCACAGGACGAGAAAGGAAGGGTGAGCTATACTTTTTTTTTTTTTTCTACCCTATTTTCTACACTTAAGGGAGGACTGACGGTCGCAAGATTCGGGGCACAACTAGACCCCAAATGGGGCCGGTACACCAAATTTCATTAATATTGGTCCATGGTAACCAAGTAAAGTGCCGCGGACGGACGGATTTTTTTTTAAATTCGATTATTGGATTCTACGTAAATACTAGCTAAAATACTAGGTTAAAATTAAGGAACATGGAACATGCTTCTACTAGCGTGCTTCATATAATATTATGTAGTGAAGGTACCTACCATAATGCCAAACTGAAAAATCCAACCAACTTTGTTAACCTACGTGCCAGTAGTTCTCTGAAGGATGTGGAAAAAGGGGAAAATTGGCAGGATGAGATGTGGTGTGATGTTTAATAAATTCAGAGCTTTCCAACGAGTGGTGAATGATTTTTGTGGAGAGGAAAATCGGGAAGTTATTTACCCCTAGCAACGAACGGTTGTACGTGAAAAGAATGCGCTACCTTGGGGTCGCATTTTCGTTCCTCGATACCGTAACGTTTTCTGGCAATTAGCTCATGGCTAAAGCATGTTCCATGCTAAAAATAAAATCCGTCCGTCTGCCGTACGCTATACTTTGCTTAGTTACCATGGACCAAAATTATTTAAATTCGGCCCAATTTGTGGTCTAGTTGTGCCCCGAATCTTGGCGTTACCGTCAGTCCTCTCTAAGGGGTGGAAAATAGGGGATGCAATTTTCACACAATTTTTAGCGTCGAATGAGACCTCTCGGAGAATTTTAGGACCAACCGTTCGCTCCCTATAAGGACTTGATGGGTGAACGAAAAGAAGAGCAGAAGCCCAGGTGGGAATCGCAAATCCTCCGAGCAGGACGAATTCCCGTTCAAAGATCAGCTGTTCAAATGGAACTTTTTTTTCTTTCACTGAACCAAGTTTCATGTTAAGTTTTATATATGCTTCATTACTTTATGTAATGTATTATGTTATTAAAGGCCTACAACTCTCGGGCTTCGGATAATAATAATAATTACAGGAAGGCCTTCTCATAGTATACGTTTAGTTCTGAATCTCGCGATTTGATTACGGTACGTAGATAGGATCTTTAAAGATGTGTGATCTATATAGAAAATAATGAAACGTTGTGTAATAATTTCCAACAATTTTGCAAATATTTTCTGTTGTTTACCTGCCATTCGAATTTGCAAGAGTCGAAAACCACAAATGAGTTGAAACTTATTAAGTGCTGGAAGAGATTATTGGTTCGTACATTACCACGTTGGGTCATACACTCAATTCACTGAAACTTATCCTTTATCGTTGCAGGGGTTCCTCATGTGCATAATAAAGGAAGTCGGCTTCGTAAGTACCTAACTTACTATCTTCCTACACGATTTATTAACTACAACTAGGTACATGTACATCAGCATACTCTCTTAATGGTACTCTCATCCCCAAAAATCATAGATTCAAATTTGAAAAAATAATGTAAAAATCGAGAGGAAACTATAGATTCGACTTAGATTTTTCCAAAAGGAAACCCCCCCCAGGAAATTCACAACGAAAGAAATTCGTAACTTCGCCAACGAAAATTCCATTTACACCGAAAATTCCATTTAAGCCGTACTGTTACCTACCTACTGAACTTTCGATTCAATTTGCGCAGGTAGAGTAAATATTCCATGTAAGTAGGTTCTGTAAATATTCCATATAGGTACTGTTAATTCTAGCGAGGCACTTAGGAACCTACAGTAAATTAATATTACATTTAACAAATTCTCAGAACCAATTGAAAAACATGATAAGGAGTGGAAACCGGGTGAAAGGAGACATGGCTGCACTCATCGAACTGCCGGAATTCGAGAGAGAACTTGACGAGGCATCAGCTCACATGGCCATAGCTTGAGGCGTCTCAAATGAAGTATCAACTGACAATGAAGGTTGTCTCCCCATAGAGCAATGATTTTTGTGACGATTTTGAAAGTGACCTTATTTGGGTGACGTTTCTGATTCCACAGAAAGATTAAGATAAAGCGGTTAAGTATGAAGAAATCCACAAAGTAGGGTTGTAAAACTCAGTTCTTAACAATAAAATTGTTTCGTACTGTACAATAACTGCTGTCGAGGGAATAAGCCTAGTCACTATCTTCAGAATAACAGAAAGGTAGTAACAAACAGAATAAGTACCTAAATGCAGAAAGGTACCTAACTACTCTCGTTAATACTGTCCATAAGGGACTCATCGATTTCATGTTATAGGTCACCCCCATATTTAGGCTACACCTAATTCACCGAACCAGATTAGTAAATAAGCTGGAAAATAAGCTCCAGAAACACTAATACGAATCTCCTCATTTCTGTTTTTGAGTTCAATTTTCCTTGACTTTTTTTACTTCCGAGTCCAAAGGCCACTTTTGGGAGAGAACTTTTTTCCCCTCCAAAATAATTATTTTCACTCGTTTTCATCCTTTGTTGTTTCATCCTATGGAAGATATTGGATTTCAGGTGATAGATTGATAAGATTAACAGAGAAGACAGAAGAAATCCTTTATAAGGAAATTCAAGGAAATCACTGATCACAGAAAACGATGATTATACAGGGTGTCTACAGTTAAGTTGGGAAAAATTTCAGGAATAAATTCTAAAGGTATGTTTTCAACAAAAAGTGTCTAAAGAGTTTTTTCAACCCCCTTATTTCTTGATTTTTCTTTTAATTTCAAGATTTTTTTTCTTTCGACCTTACATAACTAAAACAGCATAGGTAACTCCTAAATTTACAGTGTAAAATAAAAAATTCATATACCATTGGAAAGAGCATTACATGCACTATAAGAAAGGCCTACTAACTATCTTCATCAGTAAATTTTTAAGACTCAAAATTCAGCTTAAAGTTCAAATTTCAAGAATTTTGCTAAGTTTGACTCTTCTTTCACGCATTGTTTTGCTTCTGAACCAAGACTGTGGAGCTGAGAACCCAACAGGAAAAACGTCCTCAGGATCTCAGCTTTCCAAAGGAGTAGTACCTACTTTTTGATATTGGGAGAAATCTCCCTTAACGGGGCTCTAATTGGGAAAATTGCGTCTGAATGAAAAAAAATGGGTTGTTCAAAGTAATCGAGGGCTTTAGGGTGTTGACGACCTGACCATGACTGGAGGAGAAGTAATTTTTCACGCTGAATCGAATGGTGACACTCTCAATTCATTTTGACCACTACAAATTGATTTTTCGAGAAACATTGAATTTTTTAATATACCAGCAGATAAATCTGAGCAACAATTATTTGGAAACATGCAATCAACACACGAAGATTGCCAATATGTGAGTTGTATGTCCAAAAATTCTTAATCTTTCTCAAAAAATCAATTTTTTATCCAGAATTGAGGGAGTTTTGGCTGTTATAGTGATGTAAGGTCGAAAGAAAAAACATATTAAAATTAAAAATAAATCTTAACAAATAAAAAATAATAATAATAAAATAAAATATGTAATAAAAAAATATAAAAAATAAATAAATCTTAAAATAAAATAAAAATCTCAAGAAATAATCGTGTTAATCAAAACTCTAGAAGACAATTTTTGTTGGAAATTACCTGTAGAATGGATTCCTGAAGTTTATCCTAACTTAACTGTAGACACCCTGTATAAATGAGGAGTAGGCTAGACAGAAGAACTGAGTAATAATACCGACAGATAATAGTAATGAGGCTCAGAATGAGGCTGTTGTTAACGAGCATGAATGTGGAAGTTCCTCGAAAACTATACATTGTATAGTGTACAACTCTTGTCTGGTCGTTAAAAGAACTATTAATAATGTAGTTGTTGTCAATGAAATGTTTCAAACAATTCCTTTTGTATGGTTCACTTTATATACAACTGTTATTACCATTATGTTTATTCTAAGATTATTAATTAATTTCAAATTCCCATTATTCTCTTTTAACGTGTTCAGCAATTTCGTAATTAATTTACTATTCGAGATTTTGATGTCACTGTTGGAATTTCTGAAGCACTTTTGAGTTCATTTTTTTACTGTCCGAATTTTTCATTCTTACTCTGCACATGGCATGTACGTACATGGGGAGGATGTTTGGATATCACAATAGTTGTCTCTCATACATATTTCTATGTACACAAAAATAAGAAGTGCCAATCAACGTTTTCTATGTACCGATTCACGATGCTAAATGTCTTAATACAAATGTTATGCCTTTTATGAGCTCCATTATTTTAACTAAACCTGAAACACTCAACATACTCGTACTTGCATTGTGAGAAGAGGTAGGTGAGACTAGGGTTTTTTGACCCATTGTCAATTTCTGTGTCTACGGACATTTCATCAACAAGATTATGGCAACACTAGATGTCCCGCCAAAAGAGCTACAATTGGCAGCAGGAAGATCGTCGTCATCAGTTCTATGAGAGGCGTGGCAAATCCGGCTTGTGATTTTGGAGTCAACACTTTTTTCGTCTCCCCGAGTTCTTTTGAATCAACGCTCAGCGGCTCAAGTAAGGCTATATTTCTTGATACCATTCTCTTCGTTAGGACTCAGGCTTACGATTCATATTAAATTTTCCTAGTACTCTCCATCTTGGAGCAGAGCAATGAGCATAATGCCTTAAAACCTCGGAATGGGTTCCTTGACCCAGCAGTGTCAGAGATGTTTGACCCATACATTTTTGAGGATAGTTTCCAAACAACGGCCAAAGTCAGCCGAATTTTAAGCTATTAAAGTAATATTTTTGTCAGAAACATGATAATACTTTACTTATTAGTTCGTCTTTTTGGTAGAGTGGTTATAAAGAAGCAGCGGGATGCGCCAAAAATATGGAAGAGAGGAGGGAGCAACGCCTCGGGAACCCGTCCCTGCAGGCATAATGGAGGCAGCTGTACAAAGTGTACAAAGCGTTCTCAATCATGTTACCAGTTTCACTTGTACATTGTAGGACCTACGTTGGTAGGACCTACCTATAAATCCCTAAAACTGAATTGTTTGTAGGTAGCTATTGCAGGTATACTTTGGATTTTTGGGTGGAATAATTCTTGGCTCTCTTCCGTTTGTAGATTGATTGTTTCATCCTACATCTTTCGCAAAGTTATGTTGCCTCTTCAGGGATCTTAATTAATTTAGTGCAGGCTGGTCCGCTTGTTATTGTCGACACTTAATAATAATTATGTGAAAGTCTTTGGAGGTGTCTATTATGCCCTGTTTTAGGTTTGATATCTTCATGATTTGGTATATTTGTTGTTAAAATAGTAAATTAGCAAGAAGAAAGTTGAATAGGTATTACTTTGAAGATAGAGATGGATACTGTATGAGGAAGTCTTGGGAGGTGTTTATTATGCCCTGTGGTACGTCCCTAAAACCCCCCTGCCAAAAATTTTGTATGAGATCTAAAGAGAGTTGTGTGACACATTAGGAAAATTGTGTGATACCTAAATTAAAGTGCAGCCGAAAATCTTACCTGTACTTATACGATTGATTCATTAGTATTCACCCTTCTACAGCAAACCGTCAAATCTACAGCACTTGGGATCTACAGCACCCACCAACCGACAACATCCCAGGGGTACTATGGTAAAAACGTTGTCATCCTATCTCGTTTATGTTTTGCACACGTTTTGTATGTCAGTGAGTCAGTAACATGACCACTTAGCCTAACGCTTTTGGAGCACTCAAATCAACTCCAATTAATTTAAAAAACAGAAAAGTGGGTCAAGTATCCCCAGTCTCCCTTAATGATTACCTACTTAACAACTCTTTTTCAGAGCACATTGAGTTGTAGCAACTGTAAGTATTGTTCGATGACAATACAATTCTGACGTACAATAACTATAGAACAACACGTGACTCGATTTTTCTATGACGAGATCATCAACATCACGTCATGTGTGAATTCATTAAATCAGGATATGCTAATATCCGTAACGTAGAGGACAATAAATAAAAATTCGATCAACACTGACACGAATTCGAAAAAAAACAACAACAAAAGGCAAGGACTAGACCTCTTAAGATCCTTGAAAATATTTTTATGTATCGTTATACAAGAATATTTTTTCTCTTCAGCGGGTCATCCGCCGGGAGCCTTGAGCGGATAAAAGCGGGAAAAAAGAGCGCGGATAATTGGCAACAAATTGTCGCAATCAGGAAGGAAGTCCTGGCCGGCGGATGAGACATCTGCACTCCAGGTATATTAAAAACCAATAAAACTAATACCATCATCCTGCCCAAACTCAGTTCAACCGTGTGGAAGCCATCGTCGACAACGAAGAAATATTTGCTATGAACAAGTTGGTGCCTCTGTGTGCCGTTGCGATGTGGGTGTACCAGGTAGGTGAACCAGTTTCTCGGCATGGGTAGTATGGTCGGCCGTGTGATGTTTATTCATCGTGGTTATTCGGGATGCGGCCCAGGAGATAGGAATACGAGAATAGTTGGTTCGCTTCTTGTGTATTTTATTGATGGCCTATTGCTGGTTTCTTTTCGAAATTTGATTTGCCCTTTTTGAGTGTTGTTTGCGTATTTTTTAGTAGTTTAATATTACCTTTTTGGGGCTGTGGGCCAATTGGTTGAAATTGAATTTTTTGATGAAATAGATTTCTGTTTACTGCTTGATGTAGATTGAGATATATTGCTTGGTTTGTGCTGCTTGGCCTCTAGGGTCATTGACGTGTTCGAGTTTTTCTCGGATGATCCACTCTATTTTACATCCAAGTTTTTTGATAATGTACGGAGTTGACGTACGAAACGTAAACACAGCACTTATCATGATGAAGTAGTTCTCGTATTCCGATCTCCTGGGCCGCATCCCGACTAACCACGATGAATATACAGTTACTCGGTAATTTTGGATGACAGAAAAAGGATTCTTTGCATGATATTGGTGAATAAAATGGATACTCGCCCTTTTGTCGTTGAGCACGTCTGAGTTTAAAACTCAATTTTATAACCTGTAATTGACGTCTGCCATTCCAACAAATGGACGACGTCCACTTTACTCACGTCTGAGAAAAAAAACGTCTGCCAAGTTGGGTGGGCAGTAAAGCTTCCTCACTTTTGTAACATGGACGTATAGAATCAGTTAGTGAACATTTTAACGAAATTTCTAAAAAAAAAAAATAATTTCAAAATTGCGCATGCGCAGTAGGTATTACTGATAGAATCGTGTTCGAAGGAAATTGTCAACCTCCAACTACCCTCCGAATTAGAGCGAAATCGGTCCATTAGGAACAAAGAAATCGTAGTTTCAGGAAATTCACGTTTGCGCATGCGCTCACGCTACTAGTGGTCCGATGGCGATTATATTGATAGGGGACCGTCACGGGACTAACCCGCACAACCACTGAAAATTTCATCAAATTCGGACCAAATCTTCATATAGTTTTGCCTGGGACAAGGAATTGACCACAGACAGACAGACACGGAACCAAAATTGTTCAGAAAGCTCTGAAACGTAAAAAGCAAGTGGAAATTTTGATTTTGGAGGACAAAAATTTTTTTCGTTTCTTGCACGAATACCTTCCTACCTTCGGTAGTGAGGAAGCAAAATGGACATTTGACTCCGGCCCGTTGCCCACTTTACCTACCGAGTCAGGAGCGGTAATGAGAGATTGCCATTTTACTCCCATCACCCTTTTCATCCAACGAAAATACCTACTTAATGCAGATATGGCATTTTTGTCCTGGAGCAACTTTTATAAAATACCTCAGTAGAATCAAGAATTTGCGATGAAAACCAATTAAAAAAGACATTCAGATGAAAGGGTAACATTTTGATGAATAACTTCAATTTGTAACAGTTTTTCATATGTCAAATTCTTCAAAATCACTTTCAAAGTAGTATAAAAATTATTTCCATGAATATATTACGCTTTTACCTTCAGTCTTAATCAATCAAATTAACTTTGGCACTCACAAAGATCGTTATTGTAGACTGCTTCTCTTAGACTATAGATAATACTTTTACAAAATCACAATACGATGAAAATAGTTCGCTTTTAGCTTCAGTCTTAATTACTCAATGTTAACTTAGTAATCTTCAGTCTCAATCACTCAAAACGATGGTAGACTACTTCTCTTATACTATTGGTAGTTTCCATCTGAATAAGACTTTTTAATTGGTTTTCATCACTAATTCTTGATTCTACTGAGGTATTTTATAAAAGTTGCTCCAG
>JAEMON010000008.1:23348346-23363737 GCA_030264115.1 Lygus lineolaris | reverse complement strand
TAGTTTTTTTCGTCAGATGGCTCCTTCTATGATTTTTTGGCCAAAAACTGGAAAAAGTGAAACAATTTCGCGGTTTTTCGGCTGCTACGGGCGTCCCTGGTGTCTCTGAGGGTTGCAAATTTGGATTTACTTCCTTTCTTGTATGTTTTAAATTACTGGGCTAACCAGGATAGAAAAAGTTCTATTCGTGCAAGCTGAATTGAATTATTGATGAGCGAATTTTTGAACCATAATTTTTAACCGATTTGATAGGTGATTTTTATAGGAAATTTTGCGCTGATTACGAATATACCTGCCATGCGTTCCTATCTTTAAGATGGTAATTCACACCAGAAACTTAAAAAAAAAACACGTGTTTTTTGGTAATTCACACCAGAAACTTAAAAAAAAACACGTGTTTTTTGCCTCTCCAAAGTTGGTGAAAATCAGTTAGGCGGTGTTGTAGTTGGACCGACGATATTTAAGTATTATTGCCGCACACTGTGAGCCATGATAATGTGCCCTTTATAGGTGATTGTTTGTTGAAAATACTATGCAAACAAAACCTCTTAAAGCAAACGCTCTTCTGAATTGAAAGAAGTTGTAAAATTTGCTACAATGTGAGATGTACCCCAGCTCTGTAAGTCCAGTGGTTCCGGAGATACAGCTGTTCAAAATTGTTACCCCTTGTACAGTACGTATAATTAATAATAATGAATTTATAATAATTATTATTAATAATAATAATTAATAAGTATAATTAATAGAATTGTGAAACTACCCTTAATTGCTAGTTTTCAGGGAAAAAGTTCTTTCAAATTACGTACTGCACTATTCCAAGATACATTATTGTGAGGAATCATTTGGTAATTTTTGAATGAGGAATCTTCCATAGAATTTATGGAAAGCATCACCATTACATTGGAAAAAAGTTGAAAATTTGACTATAGTTCGAATTTTTCCAATAGGTAAGTAGGTAAATTGGCCACTGTGCGTCGGGAGTGGAGACTGCTTCAGATCTCATTACATCTATATTATGAAGAATTGCGGAAGTCCCTCAAGATTCTTACTTGCGCCGTTTTCGGGGGTGGAGGACGAGGCGGTGGTTGTCTCTTGCGTTGTCCATATGTGGTCTGTTGCTCACTGATCGGGCCGAATGGATCACTAAAACATCAATTAGTAACATCAATTTTACCATATTTACATTTAATATATTAAGTAGGTATATTTCTACTTTATAATACAATTTTATTCTCAGCGAAACGTGAGTGAAGGAAAGTATGGGAGGGGGATATTAGTATTGGGTAAGGAAGGTCAAGAAAATCCGTGCATGATCAACAAGTTTTAACTTTTATCAACGAAACTGCAAGTAGTGTTGGCGCAAATCGACCTTGAGGATTATTCGCATTACCATTCGTTCTTGACATCCAAGGATAGGGAGTAGAAAGTGTCGGTACTGCCTGGCACGAAATCGTAATCACGCGGAACAGACTGAATCTTTCCACTGCGTACATTGCTTGTACCTACTAGATATAACAAGTCCCTGCCTGGTGGGGCTTATTTTCTTAATTCTATCTGTTCCAATTGATACGTCCAATCTTATCTCCAACCAATTACCTACCTATACGTAAACATGTCCAACTTAACATACAACTCATAAAGAAAATTGAAGGGTTGAATTGATCAGATACGTTGATATGATTGATCAGATATCTATTTGACAAGTCAAGCCAGAGGGAACAACCAATAAAAATTGAAGACAGAATTGAAATTTACTTACATAGATGACATTGAAGAGGTCGTGTGGTCCAAACAAGAATTTATTGTAGTGGGCTCATGGGTATTGGTACTCTAACAATCCGTCAATATTGTCGAAATACGTAGGATTGAACTCGAAGCTAGAACCTACCTACTTACCTAATTTGCTCGTAAAGCTGGAAAAAACTCAAGAGGGAACAGAATGATTCGGATATCGGACAAGTGAGTAGGTACCTGCGTAATGAGAATGGAAACTAAACATCTGGTTATTTACGTCAATACAACATGTTCGAACGATATCACGTACTACGCAGATTGATCAATCGAATGAATCATGAGGATGAAGCATTGAAAAGATGAATAAGTAATGAATAAAACTGAAGAAAGAACAAAGAACAGACGTCAAACTGAACTGGAACTGAAACGATTAACGAAATGCAACGGACAACGGAGCAACGGACCGAAACAAAACGAAACAACCATGGAAGAAGGAGAGTCTCCTTCTTCCATCATGGAAGTTCCATGAAATACAGCGACAGCGGACAGAACAGAGATTCTATTCCATTCCACAGAACGAGATCGAGCACAGAGTGACGGATACATGGAGTCAACTTTTGAAGCAACTTCATGGTGTCCATAGAAATAGGATGTGCGTTTATGACCACTTTGCGTTTATGTTTGGTACATGTGCGGCAGTTTGCCTAACGTGTTGTTGAAGGCGTCCTCCGCGCCGCGCCGCCTTCTTCCTGCACCAGAACTTCAGGAGTGGCGAAACTCTCTGCCACGAAAATATAAGGTGGTTACTGTAGTGATTATTGGCTTTAGATTAAGCTTACCAATTCCAAACTTTGTGAAGGGATACTGAATCAAGTATCCAGGGACAAGCAAATACAGAACAGGAGTCAAGACGGCAAAGTACCTACACCTTTTCTGCAAATGTACCTACTCAATTGTGATTCTCAGTGAAAATTGGACATAAAGTTGTATGAAAATAACCATTACCATTTGATATTCTATTAGTACAGTTGGCTAATATTTATACCTCTTATCATATAAATATAATCCTATCATGAGTGTGCATAACCCATCGTCGCTAACTGACTACTGACGTGGTATGAATTAGGGCCAGTCAATCATACTCCAGTGATGCAGCCAATATTGAAGGATGCCACCGCCGAACTATAAGCTGCTGCTGTTCTATGTGAGCAATTTACTCCCACTCCCAATAGCGAAATCCCATTCACAGGGATGAAACATCTGGTGTGGCTGTATCATCCAGAAGGAGATTATGGAACCCTGGTCAGCAGGACTTAAGAACCCCTCCTCAATGAGAGAACTCCAATCAAGGCAGAATGATTCCACAGATCGTTTCCGTGGATGACGCCAAGCACAGGAATATTTATAAGACTTTCGAAACTGTTGAAAGCACGTGGGTCGTTAGAGCTTGGCTTATCACAAAAGGGTCGCGTTCGTATTTGGTCCCTCTCGTGTCCTCCGGGGGATCAACTCAATAATTAGACAATAAGTTCGAAGATATACCTACTTTTTAAATACAGTCGGAAAACACTTGGTGTTGGGCTAAACACCCCAGTACTAAGATTAATCAAGCCGCATGACAGCTCCACCATGTTCCTCACAAGATCAGGAAAACACAAAGAACAAAAGAGATTTTCCTCTCGGGGTCCCAGTGCAGGATAGGAGGAGGGGAGAAGGAATGAACGAGAAGCAGTTGTCTCCGTTACTCTGTGACGAGAAGCAAAGGAAAACCCGAAGGTGGCAACATTGACAACAGTACACTGATTATTCACATAATTTGTAAAATATTTTCTAGAGTAGAAGATTTCAAGCAAGAGTGGAGTGATGAATATGATTTTACAAGTATGGTTCTTGATCAGCGAGAAAGTTTCAAAAGTATGGAACCATTAGACCATGTATATGGTTCAGGTTCCATTGGAACGGCGACCTGTCGGAGCCCCTGAAGAAAGCTGCATAAATATTCTCTCCATAACGTAGCCATGTACCTATTGCCTCTCTGTGGCTTACTTGAGGTCAAATCATAGAATACTGATACTACCGTAATCAAATGGGTCAAATTCCGTTAAAATCAAATTTCTTTTCGTCCCACCCTTTCATTTTAGAGCTCTCGGTGAGATCCTCAAACCTCACCTCTCATTACATATATCTACCGAAAACAGCGCTCGTTTGAGAAGTCGAACACAAGGAAGAAACAGTTTAATTTAGGTAATTGTAAGGAAAACACTTTGAGATTATCACACTTCTGAGATTTAAGAAACAGTTTGTCTGCTTCATGGAAGAAACGGACAAACTGTTTCTTCCTTTTCCTGTTTCTTCCATGGTCTGCTTCAACAGACAAACTGTTTCTTCCATGTAGAAGAACTTGAATCATCCGGAGGGGGAGGGGTGAAATCGACAGTGCTACCAAGACCAAGAGGGTGATCCAACACGGTTGCCACACCTCACTAAAAATATATCTCCAATCCACAGAGGTTGAGTTGGTACCTCGGTATTATGCCCTCTCCCCGGGATCTGCAGCGATCAGCTGCTTTACTGAGAAATCTTAATTCTGTCCGTCTGTTGAGCTTAAGAAACATTCCGTGAAAAATTTGTGTTCAGGATTAGGATCTGAGGATTAGTTTGATAACTTAAAACAACAGCTTTGTATTTTTTTTTAAATTGACCTACAAGAGGAGTTTATTATTATTGCGTTAATCTGCATGTAAATGTATGAATATCTTCCTCGGTCCAACATACCTAGGTAAATACCATTTTTAAACTGTCCAAACTTGAGTTGGCAGCGATTTTTTGAAAACTAATATTTATGTATCTATAAAAAAAAATATAATAAGGAACAATCTTCCTAGGTTGGTTTACCATCTCAATCAACCTGGCACTGGTGTTGGGTAGAATGCACGATTATTTAAATTGACCCAAAAAAGAACTGATATTTACTCAGAAAGGTTACCTATCTATGAGGAAGTAATAAATCGTTGAGTAACAGCGGGTTTTAAAATTAAATTCTTGTAGATATGGTAAATTCTAACAGGTATCTACGGTAAAATATCCTCAGACTACGGATTTAAAGAGAGTTGGTTGGTGTCACTGAAATCGAAGGACCTTGCCAAGGACGTTAGTTGCTGTATTTCTGGTTGGTCTTGGAGTGTTTTTTGTTGTGCTGAACAATAGAATTTTATTTCCGCGTTGCTCTACGATTTTTAATATCATTAGTTCGTTTCCCTATTTATGAAAGGATTCAACCCTTTATCGGATTGGGCGACCGTCACTCGCTGCCAAGCTGATTCATCCGAGTTCGGATCTCCTTGTTTATCTTTCACTCCCTGTCATGATCAATGGGATTAGGTAGTTGATTGCCAAGGGTTTTCATTCAGAATTTTCCGGTATTTCAACCAATGGCTGATTTTGATGCAATCTACGAAGAAGAGGAAGAAGGAGATGAAACTCTGGACGACAACATCGTCTCCCTGGTGGCGGACCCTGTGGTCGTCCGAGGGACTGGAAACATGACTGTGTAAGTGCGATGATGTAAACTTCACTGTATTCAGTTGTTTTATGCTATCACCTTTTTTCACAATGTTAATGATTGATCCGTAAGAGATAGACAGATAGTCGCATGAAATCTCAAATATTTAGATGTTGGTACTTAGTAGTTTTAATCAGCAAACTATTATCAGCTTTCGCACCCATGTAGGGAAAGTGCAATTAAAATCCCCTTACCAATTTGAAGGACACTAAATCATCCCTATGAATTCATTTGTTATACAAAGAAGGCACCTACCTACTCATTCCATTTCCAAATTTCTGAACTTTGCTTAATGGAGCTTTCCCAGTTGGTATTTCATGTGAATATTACACTCTTTTTACCTTGCTAAATTTCTTGAAATTTTTACTAATTTTTTCTTTACTAGTAGGTCTACAGACCAGGGCCTCACATGGAATGTCGGTGGAATTATAGGTAGGTAGGTGGGGGGAATTATAGGCTCGTAGTTTTGGTGCTGCGACAGCCCCGAGGTATACCTTCCTTCCAGACGACAAAGAAATTAATGCTGCTAGTGTCCCAAAGACCCTCACTTACGTTGAGCAATATTATTACTAAATTTGCTGTAAACAGTTTGGTGTTGTCATTTGCTGAAATTTCCCTTTAAAAACTCAACAAGCGGGCTTTTGAAATATACCTACCTACGATTACCTAATCGGTTGATTAGAAAAACGAAATTTAGCGCAGACGTTCGTTTCCGAAACAATTTCAGGAGACGCCAAATCCGATTAGAAAATATTTATATACCCACTCATTAAAATTCTTAAATTTGTTGAAATGTTTACATTCATAATGAGGATGTTTAATTTGCTACCATTTGAGGATTGGTCGGGGTAACAGAAAAATATAAATATAGTTTAGTAATGCATGCATTTCAGGGGACGTCCCTTTGGATGGAAAATTGTATTGCTACAGAAAACCGCTGCAAATTATTTCACAACTGTTTATTATTTCCCGTATAGATCACCCATCTACAAAGATCCTATTGACCACAGATAGACAGACCGACCGACAGAAAGTCACGGAACCAAAATAGGGTGTGCGCATAGGTCGGAAATTCTAATTTTTTACCTCAAATTCTGGTTCAGCGTTCTCAAAAACCCATTGAGCCACTTTTTAACTGAAAATTCCGACTGGTTGAACCAGAAAAGAGCTGGAAAGAGGCGGGAGGGGGGTCGGTGACGTCATCATTACTAACTTCTAGACCCTTGTAAGCTAATAGGACACCCTTCATGTTGCAATATTTCGGAAAGCTCTCGCTAAGATTGGAAAAGGAATAAAAACTATGCGCACACCCCATTGTTCAGGAAGCTCTGAAACAGTAAAAGCAAGTGGAAATTTTGATTTTGGAGGACGCAATTTTTTTTATTTCTGGCACCAATACATAGCTTCCAACGTTCCAACCATCGGTAGTGAGGAAGCAAAAAGCAATAAAATCGCTTGAGAACTAAGCCCTGGGGAGCGCACACAAGATTTTGTCACATAAAACATACCCAGTCATTCACAAATGGGATTTTCACGGATTTGGATTCAGGTAGGTCTGAAACAGATTTGTACGTGGTTCTTTTTCTTCTCAGTTGAGTGTTGTCCTCCTCCGACCCAGATTGAAAACAATAGGGCGCCACTCACTAGTGGTACGAGGGACTTCCTAGATAAGTTGACAGTTAAATTGGACCTATAGGTTTTCATTCAAACAAGTTTTTCCATGCATTGTTCTCAACAGCATTCGAGGAATAAGAAATCTGAAAGGATAATCGAGGGATTATCTGGTAAAAGTTTTCAAAAATGTTGTTGAATCTTTTGCTTTCAGGTTCGGTTTGAGCAATCGGTTTGATCTTGAGTTCCCCAATGGTCTAGTGTCGAGGGTTGCACCGGAAGAGTACAAGGCTACTGTGTCTCGTGTGAACAACGTGTTGAAGAAAACTATTCCTGTCAACGTGAAATGGTTGTTCTGTGGTTGTGTTTGCTGCTGCTGCACCCTTGGATGTTCCCTCTGGCCAGTTATCTGTTTGAGCAAAAGGGTACGTACTATAGAGGGACTATATTTTATATCATAGAATGTCAGTAACCTATCAGTATGTACCTATTGCACATGATATTTATGTAGATATAACATAATTAGGGTGATACGGATTAGTGAAATGCGGTTTTTGGCCAAGTGCAGCTATCGGCGACAGTATTTTTTGTTGCCTTGCCTTGTCGGTGCGTGAGGAACTATTTGTGCTCCTTTCTTCTCCTAGCGCTGAGGGGGATGGAGTACAATTAGAATAGTTCCTCAAGTGCTGCCAGGGAAACGCCACAAATCTTCCTGTCGCCAATATTTTCTACAAGATTGTAGGTAGGAGTGGGAAAGATCTACTCTCCTCCATTCGCAATGATTCACATAACGCCAGTTTTTTTCAAAATGGGAGCAGCCTCAACTACAACTTCTAGTTCGACATTTAATCGTTTTTTTTCTTTGCAGACGCAGCATTCCATCGATAAACTTCTTGAGTGGGAAAATAGTCATTTATATCATAAACTAGGTCTTCACTGGAGGCTTGCTAAACAACGATGTGACTCATCTTCTATGATGGAATATGTAAGTGTTGCTTGTACTCCGAATTTCTCTATAATCAGTAAGATATTGGTTTATTAAATAGCAACAGAGTATAGTTGTAATGTTCAACAGTAAGTAATGGTTGCGATCAAACTCCCCCTCAGCTCCCTAGTACTGCGGCAGGTGTGACGCAGGGGTTTGTAGAGGGAATAAAACTTAGGCCCTAGATGATCCCATATGAAATTCATTACCAGCCGACCAACGGTAGCCTCTGGGCATGCGTAAACGTGAATTCTGATGAAGCTGTGTGCCACACCCAACTTGGCAGACGTTTTATTTCTGTAATACTTATTTCTAACATTTTGTTTCATGCTCAATAGGTAATTGATTTTTACTACCAGACGTGAGTTGGTACTGGAAGTAAGTTTTCTGTTTATTAGCGAACTAAAATTGGGGATATTTAAAAGAAAGTGTTTTCGAACATCGCCCTTACACCTTTGAATAACTGAAGACCTGAATCACCGAGGAATTCAACCCCTTTGAAATTAGCCAAAAAGCACTCCAAAACATCATAAATCGACTGAGTTCATCAGTGCATTGCTGCTAAAGGCCACCATCTTTCTGATGTGATATTCAAAAGTAACTTTTAAAAAACTGGCTTTTGTATGGAATCGATTTAAAGAATTTGAAGTCTCTGTCTTCAATGATTTTTGTTTTATTCCCCTTTCAAACCCCTGCATCACAAATGTCGCATTCTGTACCTGGGCCCAGGGCGTTTTTGAGTGGGAGGTCAACCAATCAACCTGTTTTCTGGTCAAACCAGATGTAATTTCAAGCTGGAAATTTGTATCCTGGCAATGTATCATGCCAACCAATCTCAAAATGTCATCAACATTTTTGAAATTACCACGGCATTTGGTGAACATGGTACCACGGGCTATTCATCACTGGTGCGTTTACCTTACCTATGGTAAATGAATTCCAGTAATTCAGTTTATAGTTCGGATTATGGGGTAGTTACCTACCTACTTTGGGCCAAAACGTCCCATAGTGAGTGAATGATGTTAATTAATAATTATTAACAAAAATGTGGTTCTCTCGTTAAAACGTGTTCCCAGGAATAAAAATGAGTTAAAAATCAGAACGAAGTAGATCTTGATGCTCTACAGATTTCTGTGAATGATGCAAGGTTGAATGTTTTATCGTTTTTGGAAATAGATTTAAGAATCTGGTAGATTCTTCTTTTTCACATTCACCAGCGTAAGGCCATATCACACGAGCATTCGTCCAGCTTTTTATGAGCTTTCATTCTGGCTTGAAGTTGAAGAGGACGAACCAGCCTTTTTTTCCATGGTTGAAGAAGAAGAAAAACCGGATTTTTACCAAGGTCAACCTCCCCCACTCCTATCATGGTGCGCATTCTGGCGGAGCTTTTTTTTTGGTCCTCTGGCAGATAATTGTGGACTCCATTTTGTTCAGAAAAAAATTCTGGAGGATAAACCTTGAAAGGTTTCAATTCACATCTCCATCGACAACTGCATTGTCACCATCTATTTATTTTCAGTCCCTTGGAAAAAAACTTATTCGTCCTCTTCAACTTCAAAGCTGGAAAAACGCTCGCGTGATATGGCTTTTACGTCCCCATTATTTTCTTCTATTCCGTGATGCTTCAAACATTTTAGTCAAAAAACTCATAAAAATCGGATAATTCGGAAGAGTTGCGACCCTACATAGGGGGGGATCTAGTTGGGAAGGCCAACCCTATTCCTCTTCCTCTTCACAGGAAAGGACACACCGTGTAGTTTGAGTAGGCTCTGAAACAATCTATCGCGGCCTTAAGTAACTCTAGTCTGTATCCCACTGATCGATTGTCAGAATGGGTCTGCGCATGATTTTTTTTTTACAATTTTTATTGAAAGGGAATCGATTCAAAATGGCCAAAGTGGGGTTATTTCATAATTATGTGGTCTCCTTATTTTTTTTAATCGACGAAGGGAAATGTGAATGTTTGAAGAAATGCGCGCGGAAATGGAGCGCGCTGATTGGTCGAAGGGCATCCATGCGGAGAATGTCGGAACCATCGGAACGGTTTTTAGAGGGACATCAGGGGGCTGTGACGTACGTACCTCTAGAGGTACCTACGTCACACCCCCCCTCGAAATTCAAAACATTCCATTTTAACATTACGATTTCTGCTCCCACATGGAGTTTTTTGTCCTGATAAATAGTGTTTACTAGTCATGGCAACTCAAATAACATAATTAATGGGTTTTTCCCATTTTTATTTCTCATGCGCAGAACCCATTAATCCAGTTTTATTTTCTCCATAATTCATTCATCCAGCTATACTACGAGCTTATTGGAGGTCAGTTGGGAGAAATTCCTAGTTCAAGCTAAATGTTGGATTTTAGTTCTACTGGTATCTACACAGTTCTAAGGCCACAACATCCAGCGTTCACTAATTCCAATGTCTCTTTTGGTTTCAGGTGTTGCTTATAGAATTTATTCCAAAGATACCAATATATAGACCTGACTAGAATGTAAAGCAATCTTTTCGGATACAGGGCTTAAGAGTTATTGGATTGCACCATTGCAGCTTCTCCATTTTCCTTAAAAAAAGTGATTGAAATCAACTGACTGCTGAAGTGAGTGGAAGTAACTGTGTTTTGAAAACGGGTTCTTTGTAAATATTGTAGATTACTGATAGTTTTGCTAACTATATAATGGATTACTGTTTTTTTAACATTGTGCAGATATCCGCTTTTTCGACCGACGTAATTTTTCAATTGTTTCGACCAGTTTTAATCTTTTCATTATAGAAACGTGTTATTTCTGTCTGCTTGATATTGATGTTGTTTAGCGTTATTGAATTTTTAAAATGTTGAAAGCACGTGGCCTTTTAACAATCCGACGCAAAAAGTGCTTCTTGCCAACGTTGGTCCGTAACTTCCTAATTACAATAATGATTGTTTACCTTACGAATACGATAGTTCTCTATAGGGAGTCCTCCATTTTACCAGACGATTTTAGTCGTTTTATTAGTTTTAACTCACGATAACTCCAATTAAAGCTCACTGAGCACGAATGAATTTCCTCGAAGAATGTTTGGATTTATTGATGAATGAGATAGATCTGCTCTGTAATTGTGCACATATTTTATAATTTAGTTGATAATGACTCGTTTGAATGATTAAATCATGTAATTATATTGTTTTGTTCTTGCGTTTAATCCCCTTGGACAAATTATTAGGTTGGTACCCGAAATGTTTGTTGTTGATAATCATACCATTAGCTTGGTCTCTGCAACATGTTTGACAAGAATTCAAATGTTCTGGATTAAGGGGACTTTGCCAGTGGACAACCCGGAGTCGGCCCTCCTTCCATTAAATTCAAAATCTGTAATTCGGAATGGAATGTTTTCATTTTTACCGTGTTTTTAGAACATTCTCAGGGTCACGCTATTCAAATTTGGCTCAATTTGGACCGTTGAAACAAAAGTAAAAAATTAGAATACAACAATGTTTGGTTTTGAAAATATAGCGATCTTTGGGATAACGTTTCGTTGTTCTATTGGTGCTATAGTTTTCAAATTCTCACCCGTTATTCTTAATGCTTATAGGAAGAATCCGGGCCAAGAAATTTTGAAAATATCAATTTTCCGATTTTTGGTGACCTTTCAAGTTTGTGTATTGAAATCGTATATTTTTTTCTTCAGTAAAAAAATCGTATGGTCCGTTCTAAAATTAATCCGGTAATATCCTTGGCACGGACTCTTCTTTACACTATCAAGAACACTCTGTAAAAATTTGAAGGCGATCAAATACGCGGTGTGGGAGAAAAACAATCCCAACCAACGAAAAACGTCATTTTGCGGGAAAACAGCGCCCGTAACATTCTCCGAAGATGTCAATTGTCAAGTTTGAGAGGCGATTTGACCCTGTTATAATTATCTAAACTGCTTGATTTTTCTTTTAACGTTCAGAATATTATGTAGAAAAAATACAATCATAAAACCAAAAATCGATTTGTCTTTCATTTTTGCGGCAAAGTCCCCGCAAAGAAACTAGAATGAAGTTATAGAACTTGAAGGAAAAATGACAATATATAATGCTGTGCCTTAACTTTTTTGACTTAGGTAACCAAGTTTGGCCCACCGCCTCTTGGCCTCATCAAGCCATTTTTTGGGTCAGAATTCCAAAATCCTCCCCAGGTAGTCTCTCTCTGGTAGAACTGTTATTTCATTTTCATTGATACCTTTAGGACCTTTGATAGTTGGGGATTTTCAAGAACGACTAAGAATTAAAAAACAACCCTGAAAATCTTTTAGAATTGCCACCTATGTACTCGATTTACTCTTAGCCGCCTCTATTCGAGATGAATCTTAAATGTTTTTATCGTGCTAGGTTGCTTGTTTTGTATCTCTTTGGATTCGTTTTGGTAGTGTGGTTTTTGCAGTAATGTTGTTTTTTCGGTTCAAGCTAGGTTTATTTTCTGGGTCTGGCCTTGAGCATCATAAATTCGGATTGAGGAAGCACCCAATAATTGTTTGCATAATATTCTTTGTGTGCTCCTTTCGTGCCAATCGTAAGTTAACAATGTTTGGGTATTTCGTTTAAACAATTTACTTTCTAATGTGTGCTATGCATACTTTTTTAATGGAATCTATATTAGCCATGACAGCTGGATAGATTCTCTGGTTGATAAAACTACTTTCATACACCAAGTTGTGGCATTTTTACATTTGGAAGGTTGGTAGGTATCCTTCATTTTTCGAAATTAACTTATTGGGTTTGCAGACAGCAAATGGTACCCCTTGAAGCCCCTAGTGCATTTGGAAAAGCTTTATCGTGTCACAAATGTACCTGTTGAAAGAAATGTGGCGTTGGAACCTCCTTGATAAAAAGTAAGGTTCATTCGAAATATCTTCGATCATGAGGAAATCAGATAGGTACCTACTTAGTGATCCCTTAGTAAATAGTAATAAATTGTAGTTTTTAATGGTGGAAATTAACTTGAATGAGGAGAGAACATGACTCCATGACTTCTTATGTGTTGACTGTTCATTGGTGGTTACTGTGATTAGGTATGCTGAATCAATCTAAAGAGATTTTGGCGTAGGCTAGGGACCACCCAGTCTTATGTGATAAATACCTACCTTGTGAGAAACATCTGCCGGGGCAGACTAAAATCTCAACATTCACAGCGTGCGATAGGTTGGTACATTTTTATGTAAACATGAACATAATTCCTTTAGGGATCCGATATACATATATCTACTAGTCATTTGGATACTAAAATTATGATCTAGTTGAGATTATTAATTTCGTTGTGGCCTAATCATTGTGGTGTTGTTCTTGAAGACAAGTGTGAAACTGATGTCGAGTAAGTACTGCTAGGAAAACATGATCTCATGCCCGGGACCGATGGTGGAAGCCAAGATCCACAAAAGCCTGGAAAATCAACTTCTCCTCATCCTAGTTCAAAAGGACAATCTCATCCAAGCTCGAAAGGCCAAGCTCATCATCCGAAACCCCAGACGCCACGACCGACAACCCAGAAGACAAGTGGGCGAAAAGAAGTACAGTCTCCCGTTGATAAGACTGCCTCTGCTACTCTTTCCAAGTCTGTTAGTGCACAAGACGATGCCGGAAAGCAACATAAAGTACAGTTCGATGAACCCCAAGTGGCTGACAAACCACATACTTCAAAACCTCACCACAAGACGCCACAGGAAGGTGCCGGAAAAGAACGGGAAGTACAGATTTCTGCTGATAGGACTCCGCAGTCTTCTAAGACTCTTCCTAAGTCTGTTAAAGTACAGGAGGATGCAGCAAAGGAACTTAAAGTACATAATGATGAACCCCGAGTGGTTAAAAAACCACATACTACTTCACCTCACCAAGGAAGTCCTGCTAGAAAATCTGTATCGCACGGGGGAAGTTCAGGGATGCATAACTCAAGCCAAGCAGCGGAAACTTACTCGCCTGGTAGTGAAACTGCTAAAAAATCTCGTTTGGGATTACCTGGCATTATTTCTCGCAATCTTCCCGGAACAAGTAGGAGTCCTTCAGAAACAAGTAGGAAATCTTCAAAAACAAGTAGGAGGTCTTCAGGAACAAGTAGGTCTTCAAAAACAAGGTGGTACCTACCTACCAATTAGTTAGCACGAACTCATGAATATACCTACCTATAGGAAGGAAGGTACTCGACCAAGATAATATATACCTACTAGGGTTGGCTACAGATGAACATCTTCTGAAACTGTAGGTACCTACAAAAAATTATTCCTACCTACATTGAGGTAATAGGTAGGTAGTTAATAACTGTCTGGGCATCTTTCGAATGGCCATAAGGATTTCTAGGGTGGTTGTTGAATTCTGGGGTTTTTGTTGGGTTTTCTCTAGATAGGTACCTGTTAAACAAGGCTCCTTAAAGACTGAAATTCCTGCAATAATGTTCCTTTTGTAATAGTACCTACATGTAGGTATAGAAGTTGACCCTCAAATCGGAACTTTGGTTTGGAGGTTTTCTCCAAGGAGAACCAAGGTTCCTCAAATCGGAACTTTGGTGGTAGGTACCTACCTACTTAACAGATGTCCTAAAACATCAATGAATGAAAATGAATTCAATTATCCTTTTTGGTATACGACACAAGACACAGAAGATCATTAAGTATATAGGCTTGAAGTTGATTCAGACGTCTTGTAGGTATTTTGAATTTTTGCTTCAGAAGGTTGGGAAATCTTATGTTCGTGCAGGCATTCGAACAAGTCTTGTCCTGAGTGGAAAATTGAGCTCCCAGTTCAGCTGAGCCGAAAATTGAGCTCCTCCAGCTGAGTCGAAAATTAACCTTTGATCAGCTAAGTCGACAATTGAGCTCTACATAAGATAAATTGTGAAAATTTGCATAGGTACCGAAAAGGTTGAAGCCATTACAATAGGTAGCTGAATTTTCTTTGAAAATTCGCTAATTGAGTTTGTAGGTCATTTGAGTCAAAATTGAGCTCCCAGATCAGCTGTACACCGAAATGTAACATACAAAAATAATTTTAAAAAAATTTCAGTAGGTATTATTAATCGGCGTATTAATAATTTCATTGAGGTTAGGTCATGAGTAGCGAAATTTTTTCACCTAGACTCCTCAACTAGCTACTTGTTACAATTTGAAATATTTATCCCCTCGGCCATCCTCAATATTTACAAAATTAACTTCTACTGATTTCAGGGGCTGATTGGCCTCAAGAAATTGCACAAAATATTATTTAAAGAAATTGATGCTGAAAGTGCTGCCGATTCTCTTACCAAATCGAATTTTGCTACAAATAGTTAGGTAGATGCCTACTATTTGCCCCGTGTAGTCCAGTCAACGAACGCCTGAAAAGGGGTCTAGCGTGCGTTGGCTGCAATCAAAGGTTTTTTCCGGAAACATGTTCAGGGTAGTTAGAACGTAAACATACTAAAAGTCCCCGCGTTTCCGAGCCTGCATACATATAGGCGTAGCGGGGGGTGGAAGGTCCCATGTTTTGGTTTTTCGCTCATAT